>PVHX01012423.1:32924-59448 GCA_004024805.1 Geosciurus inauris
CCTGTAATCCCAGCACTCAGGGAGGCTGAGACAGGAGAATCGCGAGTTCAAAGCCAGCCTCAGCAATGGCGAGGCGCTAAGCAACTCAGTGAGACCCTGTCTCTACATAAAATACAAAATAGGGCTGGGGATGTGGCTCAGTGGTCGAGTGCCCCTGAGTTCAATCCCCGGTACCAAAAAAAAAAAAAAAAAAAAAAAAGAGGTGGGGATGTGGTTCAGTAGTTAAGCACGCCTGGGTTTAATCCCAGGTACCAACAAACCTCCCAAAAAACCTATTTCCTCACATTTTCTTTTATTTAAGTCTGAGTTTTATATCTTACATTTAGGCCTTTAGTCCATCTGTAGTTCTCTCTGTATACGAAGATAGAGTTCCAGTTTTATCATCTTTCCTACTATGAACCAGTTTTCTTGACACCAGCTATTAAGAAATGTCTTTATTCCAGCCACTCATCTTAGGACCGACTTGAAAGCACACAAGAAAGGAGGCAGGGGAGTGGTCCATGTCAGATGTTCTTTCCTCTCACATAATACTCAGGACCAAGCTGCCCAGTAAACAGAAAACAGTGGCTTCAGCACTGACAGGCTAAATGACCGCCACCATTAGTGGCAAGGTCAGACACAGATCCTTGATTTTAAACTCTGGCTTCATTAACTTCAGTCAACCTTCAACTATTTCCCTGACGACCCATGGTCACAGGTTCTTTCTGCTTGTTTTGTGGTACTGGGGATTGAACACAGGGCTATTCTACCTCTGAGCTACATACCCAGCCCTTTTTTATTTTTATTTTGAGACAGGGTCTCACTATGTTACTGAGGTTGGCCTTGTACTGGTGAACGCCCTGCCTCAGCCTCCAAAGTTGCTGGAATTACAGGTATGAGCCACAGCACCCAGCATTCACTCTTTTTTTTTTTTTTTAGTTGTTGATGGATCTTTATTTTATTCATTTATTATTTATATGTGGTGCTGAGGATCGAACCCAGTGCCTCACGCATGCTAGGCAAGTGCTCTACCACTGAACTACAGCCCACCCAGCATTCACTCGTATAACACAGGGTGAAGTCACTTAAGAGTGTACCACTCAGAAACTGGGCGCGGTAGTGCATACCTGTAATCCCAGCACTTTGGGAGGCTGAGACAGGAGAATCCCAAGTTAAAGCCAGCCTCAGCAATGGTGAGGTGCTAAGCAACTCAGTGAGACCCTGTCTCTACATAAAACACAAAATAGGGCTGGGGATGTGGCTCAGTGGTCGAGTGTCCCTGAGTTCAATCCCCAGTACTCTCCACCAAAAAAAAAAAAGAGCGTACCTGTTGGGGCCACTTACTTAACTCAGTGGTAGAGCACTTGTCTAGCATGTGTGAGGCACTGGGTTTGATCTTTAGTACCTCATTAAAAATAAATAAATAAAGTATTGTGTCCATCTACAATTAAAAATACAAAGAAAAGGGCTGGGGTTGTGGCGCAGTGGTAGAGCGCTTGCCTAGCACATGGGAGGCACTGGGTTCGATCCTCAGCACCACATAAAAAATAAAATAAAGATATCCTGTCCACCTACAACTAAAAAATAATATTTAAAAAAAAAATACAAAGAAAAAAAAAGAGTGTACCTGTGCACATAGCCCATATGGTGGATGTAGTCCAGGGCCTTTAGCACCCCCTGCAGGATATAAGCAATCGCCAGTTCATTCATGCCATCCATAAAGTGTGTGCTGATGAGATCCTTTGCAGAACCTGAAGAAAAGAATTGTGGGGAGGCAGCAAAGGGTAACAGAGGAAGATGATGGCATAGAAGCAATCTGCCAAAAAAGTTCTTAGAACCCTCTGTACCAGGAACCCTTTTCCACTCACCATAGGCCATGAATGATGTGACAACCCACAGCTCATTGTCTGCAATAAAGGTAGCTCGATATGGCATGATGTTGGGATGGCTGAAGAGTTTGGAGACGTGAAGCTCCCCCTGAAATCAGTGGTAAAGCTGAAGTCAGAATCAAGGAGCCCTGAAGAATGACACCCAGTGTGAAGATGGGAGCATGAATAACATGGGAACCAAGTTCTGTCTGGTCAACCAAGTTGACGTTTCTCAAAGTCCTAGGATCAGGACTTCCAGTCAGTGCCTCCAATATAGGAGAAACTAGGCCCTGCTGTTCATGCAGTCTGTTTTGCCTACTTAGGCCTCAGAGTGGCCCTGTACTGGGCCTCAAGAAACAATCCCCCACCAGACAGGGAAACGCCTGTCAATACATTGGAGGGTTCCCGTTAGCCATCTCAGAGATGATGAAAATAAACTACTGATTAAAAATTTAGGAAGCTGTAAGCTTAGCTCAACTTCAAAGGCCAAGCTACAGAACTCCTCTTGAAGAATACAAAAACAAATTTTTCTGTTATAAATGAAAATCTAATAGTTGATAGAAACAATGTATAACGAACAAATTACAAGTATGAAACATAAGATGTTTTTCCAACAACCTTAGACCAAGGGATCTCTTCCTCAGAAGCAGCTCTAGTAGTATTAAAATATATATATATATATTGGGGGGCTGGGATTGTAGCTCAGCGGTAGAGCGCTTGCCCCGCATGTGTGAGGCCCTGGGTTCGATCCTCAGCACCACATACAAAGCAATAAAAAAAAGATATTGTGTCCATCTACAACTAAAAAAAAAATTAAAAAAAAATATTGGACACAAGATCTACAGAAATTCAGGGTCCTGGCCTTTGGTTCTTTGGGACAAGAGCTAAGGCCAAGTGGTGTGTACTTTCTGCCTGTCCCCACGCTTCATGGAACAAAAGCCAAAATAGTCACACAGTCTAACATGCACTAGAACAAACTTAGATGTGTTTTTTCTCAAATAACTAAGCTTGGCTTTGCTCCATCCTCAGCCCCACCAAGATACTCTGAACAGAGGAACTGAGAATACAGCACCATCAGGTGAGCTTCGATTCAGGAAAACACTGCAAACCAAGAGGCAGGGCTGTAAAGAAGCACACTGAACATACGCAGAGCAGGCTCCTAAATCCAAGCCATGTTAGCCAAGGGAAGTCTAAGCCCCAGTCAGTTCCCAGACCTGTGGTCTCTCTCAGTTAAACAAGAAGGCAACTACTTGCTTCCTAAATAAGAAGGAACCTAAGGCAAGCAGAACTAAGAACTAGAAGATAGCCAGTGGTGGGAGGGCAAGAAGCTCTGCATTTGAAACAAGACTGCCTGGGTCTGAATGCTGCCTCTGCCACTCACTCCTATGTATGACTGTGGGCCAGTTACTTAACCTCTTTAAATAATAAAGGAGCCAGAAAGGAATATTTGAAGAAGGGAGGATAAAATACATATAATGGTCCAATGCTCAGTGCCAAATGTCTAAGATTCTTCATTGAAAGCTTCTTGACTTCTGAATGTCTGGTCTCTCTTTTTTTTCCTGCCAGGAACTTTCAGAGGATGGATGTGAGAGATGTACTGCAATTACTATGGAACTTCCAAGTGTCACATTCATTTTTTGTTACCTGCAGAAACGTCACCATCTCATTGGAACAAGCTTCTAGGTTAATCCTTCGTACCGTCACATACTCTCCTGTTGGTTTGTATCTTGCTAGATTCACTGTCATCAGGTCCTCAAATCCTTTGCCTTAAAGAAAAGAGGAATCTCGTAAACAAGGACAACACTCACAACAGTTTCTATTCTCTTTAAAGGAAAAGAAATTTGATTTCAACAGAAAATTTAAAATTTTCCCTACTGTTACTTCATGACTAATTCTCTTTTTTTCCTTTTAGTTGTCAATGGACCCTTATCATACTTATTTATATGTGGTACTAAGAATTGAACCCAGTGCCTCACACATGCTAGGCAAGTGCTATACCATTGAGCCACAACCCCAGCCCAGTGACTGACATTTCTTGATTTTTCTCCTATCAGTTCTTTCTCAGTCAATCATTCTAGCTAACTATGACCCAGGACATCAGAAGTACACAACCATGAAGAAAAAATATGGCAAAAGAATTTCTCCCTTGGAAACTTGATTTCTTCACATAGTTGGCAGGAAAAAAACCAAAGAAGATCTACAGAAGCCAGTTTTGTCACTGTGAATCCTACTAACTGAGCTGAGCAGTTAATCCTACCAACTGCAGCAGTAACCTAGAACAGAAAAGCAATGACAGGCTCTGGACATTACCTATAATGGTAAGCAGCTCGTAACATCCTCCCTCTGGCAGGAAGCTACTCATGATCTCTTGTTTAGAGAAGGATGCTATTGACTCTGAGCTTGCCTCATTGGTCTAAAGAAAAAGAAAAATAGGTTAACAGAAAATGGGGTGGGATTGGAGTTGGGTGAAAGTGGTCATTTAAACTCATGAGGAAATTGGCATCTAAACAAACATACAAATTCTGACTCTGTGGCAAAGAAACAGTACCAACACTATTTGAAGAGAAAACATAAGATGTACAGTGTAGGAATCAATAATGATGTCTGAGCAAGTTAAATGTTGCAATATCTACAAATGTGGGGGAATGACAAGGGGCTGTTCCATTCAACTGTCAATCTGCTTGTCATTTATTAAAATTTATGAAATCCTTACTTGGGGAAATGATGCTTGGAGAAAGGCATATTTATAAAAAAGAAGGGGGACAGAGCTGGGCATAGTCGTACACGCCTATAATCCCAGCGGCTCAGGAGGCTGAGACAGGAGGATCGTGAGTTGAAAGTCAGCCTCAGCAAAAGTGAGGCGCTAAGCAACTCAGTGAGACCCTGTCTCTAAATAAAGTACAAAATAGGGCTGGGGATGTGGCTCAGTGGCTGAGTACTCCTGAATTCAATCCCTGGTGCCAAAAAAAAAAAAAAAAAGGGGGGGGGGGGGGGGGGGGGGGGGCGGGTAGAAAGGTGGAGGGTTCTCTTGAATTTCCTGCTTTATGAGGGTCTTGCTTTTAAGTTCCTAACTGCAAGATCTCAAAAAGGTCAAATGCTAAATCTTGCTGTGGGGAAAATGTGGCTAGAAGAAGCCCTCTCTTAAACAAACCAAGAGCCCAGGCTAAACATTCCCTGATGTTTCCAAATAAAGCAAGGTGACAATGCAGGCACTGAGCTGCAGGCCGGCAGCACAGCCGTCCCTTCTCAGCTGTCTCCCCAGCAGCAGAAGCAACCTGCTCCCTCCTTTGGTGCTCTCATGCTGCAAATGAAGCCAGAGCCTCGCCCTGCCTTGCCCCACAGATGTGGGAGTTGTGCCTTTGGACTTTGAGGTCCTAAAGGAAGGTGTCCAGCAATGTCTGAGTGTTGAAAGCAAAACACACAGCAGACCAACGGCTCTTCTTTCAGCTAATGGGCTTGGTTTTCTTTTTCTAGACTTAAATTTATTTGTATGGTTTAGGGCTTTCTCTTTCTAGGATTTCTCTTTCTTTTTGACACTCTTTTCTTTTTAGGAGGGAGGGGGCAACAAGGGATTGAACTAGGGGCACTTTACCACTGAGCTATATTCACAACCCTTTTCATTTTTTTATTTTGAGACAGGGTCTTGCTGAATTGCCCAGGCTGACCTCAAGCTTGTGATCCTCCTGCCTCAGCCTCCCGAGTCACTGGGATCACAAGCATGCGCCACTATGCCTGGGTTAGACCCTCTTTCTTCAGATGTGTATTCAACTGAAATGGAGAGACCCAAGGCCAGCTCATATGTCATATGCTACATTCAGAAATCTGGTCCCTAGGCAGGTATGGTGGTGTATGCCTGTAATCCCAGCAACTCGGGACACTGAGGCAGCAGAATCAAGTTTGAGGCCAGCCTCAGCAATTTAGTGAGGCACTAAGCATCTCAGTGGGAACCTGTCTCTAAATAAAATACAAAATAGAGCTGGGGATGTGGCTTAGTGGTTGACTGCCCCTGAGTTCAATCCCAGGTTACCCCTACCAAAAAAAAAAAAATTACCTTCAAAAAAAAATCATGCTTAAAATCTGTTATTTGAATATAATATCCTTTTCAGAACATTTCCACATTCCATTTGATCTTCCCTACAGCTCAGTGAAGTAGACATCTCTATTTTTCAATAACAAAAGTAAGGGCCAAGCAGAAGAAATGACTTGCCAAAATTTAAAATGTGAGTACATGGCACAGACAAGGTCTGGGCCCAGGCCAGGGAAATGAATATATCCTTTGATTGGTTGATGTGTATGGCATGTCTGGTTTCAAAATCGTTGACAACCTCTATGGGGAAAGAAGCCAAGTGGGGTTCTGCCTCCCTCACACTTATGCTGATACTAAGAAGTCAGTCAAGCAAAACTGAGCACTGTTAACAAGCCCCATTTCTAACTTGGTCCATTTTTTCTATTGCTAAGACATAGCCATGTTGTTGTATTTAGCTGTTTGCCACTTTCACTGTTGTATGATATTCCTCTAATTTTAGTGAGGCCCTGGGTAACTTAACAAAATCCTGTCTCAAAATAAAAAGTAAAAACCCTGCCCGGCGTGGTGGGGCACACCTATAATCCCAGCACTTTGGGAGGCTGAGACAGGAGAATCGTGAGTTCAAAGCCAGCCTCAGCAATGGCAAGGCGCTAAGCAACTCAGTGAGACCCTGTCTCTATATAAAACACAAAACAGGGCTGGGGATGTGGCTCAGTGGTTGAGTGCCCCTGAGTCCAATCCCTGGTACCAAAAAATAAATAAATAAAATAAAAAATAAAACCCTCAATTTATCCATTCCAGTACCGATGGGCATTTTGGATTGTATTTTAATTCTGCTAGGATGAAGTGTGTTACTTTAAACACATCTGGATGTGTCTCCTGACTACAGCTTAAACCTAGGAGTGGACAGAACTGCTAGGTCACAGAGTACCTAAACAGTCAACTTTATGAGATAATGCCACATTGCTTTCCAAAATGGTTATACCAATTTTCACTCCCACCAGCAAAGCATATATGTTCTTGCTGATCCATCTTTTTCCAACACTTGGTAGATTCAGAGTTGTTTTTTTTTTTTAAACCAGAGATTGAACCCAGGGGTGCTTAAATACTGAGCCACATCTCCAACCCTTTCTATTTTTTATTTTGAGACAGGGTCTCACTAAGTTGCTTAGGGTCTTGCTAAGTTGCTGAGGCGGGCCTCAAACTTGCAATCCTCTTGCCTCAGCCTCTGGAGTCACTGGTATTAAAGACATGCACCATCACACATTGGTAAGATTTCTAATTTTTGCCAATCTCATTGTGGGCTTGATTTACATTTCCCTGATTACTAATGAGGTGAATATCTCTTCCTATATTTACTGATCATGTCAGTTTTCTCCAAGATGGAAATGCTTCTTTCTGTCCTTAGTCTTATTTATTTATTTCTTTATTTAGGTGCAGAGGATTGAACCTAGGCGCATTTAGTCATTGAGCCACATCCCCAGCCTTTTCAATTTTTTATTTTTGAGATGGTCTCACTAAATTACCTAGGACCTCACTAAGTTGCTGAAGCGGGCTTTGAACTCATGATCCTCCTACCTCAGCCTCCTGAGTTGGCTGGAATTATAGGCATGAGCCACCATGCCCGGTTTTTTTTTTTTTTTTTTTGTATTGAAGATTTAATTCAGGGTGCTTTACCACTGAGCCACATCCCTAGCCATTTTATTTTTAAATTTTGAGATAGGGTCTCTCTGGCTGAGGGCCTTGCTAAATTGCTGAGGCTGGCTTCAAACTTGTGATCCTCCTGCCTCAGCCTGCCAAGTTGCTGGGATTACAGGTGTGTGCCACCATGCCTGGCTCTTTAGTCTATTTGTCTACTGAGTTGTTTTCCGTGTGGTACTTCCCCAAAGTAGGCACCGTGGAACTCTGGTCCTGGCAGCTGATGCATTAAAAGGTTCCCACATCCAATTAAATCAGGAAATGTACATGCTTTCTGTGATGGAGTAAGCACAAGGCATACTTCCATAACAAAAGCATGGAGAAGTACTATACTACTTCTTCAATGTTTTTTAAAACTATCATTTCCCAAAGATGACTGTAAAGGAAATTTCCGTTGCCTAACATCTGTTAAATTTGGGGAAAGAAAATGCTATTTTAAGTGAAACATATGGTATAATACAAAGATCATAACCTTAGGAGCCAGACAGAGGCAGAATTCGAACTCAGGCATATCACTTGCCCTGTGAACCCAGGTAAGTCATTCCTATCTCTTGCAGGGGAGGGTCTCTGCTTTCTCAGCAGCAGTATAATTCCCATCTTGCAGGCTTATTGTAATTATAAAATGATTTAAAATATAGAAAGAGTATAGCTGCCTGCTGTACAACAGGTATTTAGTATGTGTTATTCTTCTCCTTCTACTGCTGTCTACTTTTGGTGACTTGCCATTCCACAAACCAAACGGCACAGAGAATGGAGGAAACAGAATCCTAAGTAGAGCTTCATCAACAGTTGATTTATTTTGCTTTTTACAGTTATCTGAAAACCAATTCTAGGATCATTTAATTGTCACTGTAGCTCTTTGAAATAATCTTGTCTTTAGAACAATCTTAAAATACTGGTTACTACCTGCTATGTACCTCACACAGGTGAGAAAGATACAAGAGAAAATTGGAGCAGTAATTTAAGCAAGAAGCCTAAACAGTGAGCTCTGGGATGACAACTCCCCACTTGTTTAGAATTTATGATGCTAAGTAAGTCTTCAAGTGTCCCATATTCTCAAATTCTAACCTCTGCACATATTCTTGCTTTCAACAACATCAATACCACCTGTTAACAGAAAGCTCAGCGAGTTGTTTTCAGACCCAAGCTTCCTATTCTGACCTATGACTGCACAGGATCTGACCCCGCCCACCTCTTTGATCTCTTCCCTTACCACTTTCCCCTGCTGCCTCATTGCTGCCTCAATCCCTCACAAGCTGTCGCCTTAAGTGTCATCTCTTCAAGCTAGGCAAGGTGGCACACGCTTATCATTCCAGCAGCTAAGGAGGCTGAGGCAGGAGAATCGCGAGTTCAAAGCCAGCCTCGGCAACACAGCAAACACTAAGCAACTCAACAAGACCCTGTCTTTACACATTAAGAAAAAAAGGGGGATATGCTGGGGATATGCTCAGTGGTTAAGTGCCCCTGGGTTCTTCACACCAAAAGAAAAAAGTCATCTCTTCAGAGAAGACTCTGTCAAGCAAAGGAGGCTCCTATTATATCTCGTTGCTTTACTTTCTTCATAGTAATCATCACTGCAGTTTATCTATTTCCTATCTTTTGCACTAGAATGCCAAGCTTCATGAGAAAGGAACCTTGTCTTGACACATATTTAAAAAACAAAAATCATTCAAGCAAACTTTGAAATGAGGAGGTTTTCTGCCCATGACCCTATCATTTCCATGGGCTAAAGAGGAGAGCAGGATGAATGCCAGTTCCTTTGGAGATGGGGCTCAACATAATGGCCTGTATTGGAAATGCCAACACTTACACAACACATTCACTGGGCACCCTGTCACCAGGGGCACTCTACAGATCAGAATCTAACACCCACACATGAGAAAGTACCGCAGTTTTTATGGCCCCAGCGAAAAAAATACTTTCTATACTTTTTTTTGGGGGGTGGTTAACTCAGGGGTACTTGACCATTGAGCCACCATAGTACTTGACTATTTTATGTTTTATTTACAGACAGGGTCTCACTGAGTTGCTTAGCACCTCGCCATTGCTGAGGCTGGCTTTGAACTCGCAATTCTCCTGTCTCGGCCTCCCTAAGTGCTGGGATTACAAGCTTGAGCCACGGCACTTGGCTTTTTTTTTTTTTTTTTTTTGTACTGGGGATTGAACTCAGGGGTACTCGACCACTGAGCAACATCCCCAGCCCTATTTTGTGTTTTATGTAGAGACAGGGTCTCACTGAGTTGCTTAGCGCCTTGCCATTGCTGAGGCTGGCTTTGAACTCGCGATTCTCCTGTCTCAGCCTCCCTAAGTGCTGGGATTATAGGCTTGAGCCACCGCGCCCGGCTCACTTGGCTTTTTTTAATACTTTTTATTTAAAGGTTTTCTCTAATCTCCAAACTCATTAAACTTTCTCTAATTTGAGGAAGAGACTGAAGGAAAACTGAGTCCTAAGATTAAATATTTATTATATGCACTTTAAATAACTCCACATGAGTCAACCTGAAACCCCAGCAACTCAGGAGGCTGAGGCAGAAGGATCAAAATTTGAGGTCAGCTGTGGCAACTTAGTGAGAACCTGTCTCAAAATAAAAAATAAAATAAAAAAAGTTGGAGATATAGCTCAGAGGTAAAGCACCCTTGAGTTCAATCCCTAGTACCAAGAAATAAATAACTGCCTTTGGAAAAACTACAAATAGATTGATTTTTACTACCTATGTCTTTCCATGTCAGGGACACATATAGAATATACTGTCTCACTAGGCTTCACATTAAGATATGCTCTTGTTGAGGAAACAAACAAACCAACAAACAAAAGCAAGTCAAAGCTTTAATCAAAGAGAAATTCCCAGTTACCATCATCATTCTTCATTCAGCCTTAGGGCTACCTAAACACATTCACTAAACTATTGATGTGCTTAGTTAGCAACTTGACAAATATTTCTAATATCTAAGAGTGCAGAAAAATATTCAAAAGTATTAGTTCTAGAAAATAAACTTCTTGGGCTGGGGTGTAGCCTAGTGCTAGAAAACTTGCCTGGCATGTATGAGTCCCTGAGTGCAATCCACAGCACCACAAAGAAAGGGAGGGAAGGAAAGAGGGAGGAAGGTGGAAATACTCTTTAGGTCATTGAGACTATGAGTTCATGGGCAATTGGGAATTACATGAAATTATCTAGTCTAGTGATTGCTGTGGCTCCTCTGCCTCACTGTCTCCAACTCACTGGAAACAATCCTAAAATGGAGGTTTTCTGCAGGGCGCGGTGGCGCACACCTGTAATCTCAGCGGCTCCGGAGGCCGAGACAGGAGGATCACAAGTTCAAAGCCAGCCTCAGCAAGGGTGAGGTGCTAAACAACTCAGTGAGACCCTGTTTCTAAATAAAATACGAAACAGGGCTGGGGATGTGGCTCAGTGGTCAAGTGCCCCTGAGTTCAATCCCCAGTACAAACCAACCAAGAAAGGAAGGCAAAAGCCAGGCGCGGTGGCTCAAGCCTGTAATCCCAGCACTCAGGGAGGCTGAGACAGGAGAATCGCAAGTTCAAAGCCAGCCTCAGCAACAGTGAGGCGCTAAGCAACTCAGTGAGACCCTGTCTCTACATAAAACACAAAATAGGGCTGGGGATGTGGCTCAGTGGTGAGTACCCCTAAGTTCAATCTCCAGTACCAAAAAGCACACCTTTAACCCTAGCAACTCAGGAGGCTGAAACTAGAGAATTGAGTCTGACGACAACCTCAGAAATTTTGCAAGACTCTGTCTCAAAATAAAAAAGGGTTGGGGATATAGTTATGTGACAAAATCCCCTTGGGTTCAATTCCCGTTATTCCCCTCAAAAAAAAAAAAAAAAAAAGAAAGAAAGAAAAAGAAGGCAGTTTTTTTTCCCCCCCCATACTGGGATTGAACCTAGGAATGCTTAACCACTGAACTATTCTTTTTCTTTTTACTTTTTATTTTGAAATAGGGTCTTGCTAAGTTGCTGAGGCTGGCCTTGAACTTGTGATCCTTCTGCCTCAGCTTCCTGAGTCACTAGGATCATAGTGTCACTGCACCTGGCACAAAAACAGTATTTTGAAAGGAAGAGGTCTGGTCTGATATTGACAAGAAAGGGGAGTTAGTTCATTACACTGTTTGAGACTTAGAAAAGATCTAAATTCAATAAAAAGAATGAAATACTTAGCCCATTGTCTTTAAATGTGGCATGCATAGCTTTATTAGTATCCTGTATAATCTCTAATTGTTCAGGGAAAGAAACCAAGACTATTAAGATCTTTCTTAGTTTCCTATACCATGAAAAACATTTTATTCATTTCAAAGTATTTGAAAAATATATAAAGTCAGATGTGGTGGCCCACACCTATAATCCTAGCTACTCTGGATGCTTATAAGGAAGAACAATTACAAGTTGGAGACCAGTCTTAGCAACTTAGCTGACCCTATCTCAAAATGAAAAAGGTTGAGGATGTAGCTCAGTGGTAAAGTGCCCCAGGTTCAACCCCCACTACTATAAAAAATAAAAAAGGAAAATACATAAGTTATTTATTTTTTCTTTTCTTTTTTGGTACAAGGATTGAACCCAGGGGTACTCGACCTCTGAGCCACATCCCCAGCCCTATTTTGTGTTTTATTTAGAGGCAGGGTCTCACTGAGTTGCTTTGCGCCTCGCCATTGCTAAGGCTGGCTTTGAACTTGCAATCCTCCTGTCTCAGCCTCCCAAAGTGCTGGGATTACAGGCGTATGCCACCGCGCCCGGCTCATAAGCTATTGACATCTAGAAATGACCATAAAATGATAACTTTGTTTAAACAGTTTAAAACAAAATACAATAAAGCACACAAAGACAATACTCATGAAATGCTACCAAATGAACACATTCAGCTTTCCACAGGTTTCACCCAGGATAGCTTTTGGTATAACACTGACAACTCTGAATATATAAAAATTATATACAATTGGCACTGTATTCTGGAAAAAGAAATCATCCTACAAGTGAACTTTTTGGGTCACCTGAATGGAAAGTATTTGGATCTGGTAGAGAAGTGCTCTTAACAGCCTATGTGAGCACAGTCAAAGCTTTAATCACAGAGAAATTCCTAGTCACCATCATCATTCTTCATTCAACCTTGGGGCTACCTGCAAAAAGTAGTCTGTAATCCTTACCAAGTCAGAAGTCTACTTCAAAAAGCATTACTATTACTATTCTGTCTCTTAAAGACACTGACTCACATTTTCCAAAGCAGCTTGGTACACTGCACACATCTGCTGCTATTTACTTAGGTAAAATAAAACAGAAGAGGAGGAAGCAGAGCAAGTCTTGTAATTTTGGGGGGGGGGTACTGGGGATTGAACTCAGGGGCACATGACCACTGAGCCACATCCCCAGCCCCATTTTGTATTTTATTTAGAGACAGGGTCTCACTGAGTTGTTTAGCACCTTGCTTTTGCTGAGGCTGGCTTTGAACTCGCGATCCTCCTGTCTCTGCCTCCCAAAGTGCTGGGATTACAGGCGTGCGCCACCGCACCTGGAAGTCTTGTAGTTTTTGCCAATGGAAAAGGCAAATTTTCAGTTTTGAAATTTTGATTTTTTAAGGTAGAAGACTTTTAACTACTTCAGTACTGACTTATAATCTAGAGAGATCTATATTATCTTCAAAGACTGAAACCTATTATTAATAGACTAAGATTGGAGAATTTAGAGTGACCAGCCAGAATTCAGACTGGTGAAACTTATTTTGGGGGCTGTGGGAGGTGGGCAATTAGGAGGGTGGATGGGAAGAGAACTTCATCCCCAGAAGAGAAAAAAAAAATGTCTGAGATGATTTCACTCTTCAAAGTGTACATCAAAGTCCTTCCAGGGTGAAACCTGAATTCCCACAAGTAAGATAATTATACTACAAATAAAGCTCAAAGACAGAGAAGCAGAAACATAACATAATAAGCCAACAAAACACACAAACTTCCATGATAAGTTCATGCAACAGCCATAGTGCTAGAGCCTAGAAAATCACTTACTTTTCTCCGAGTGTCACCCGGAGGCTGCTCTGGAGTAAAGAAATTGATTGTTGGCATTTTGTTGTTTAGCAGAAGACACACCCACATTCAGAACAGCATTATCACACTTAGGACTACATTTATTAATAGAATCCACTTAAGAGTCATTACAGCAAAAAGTGCCTACAGCACTACAAACACACACACACAGAGTGAAAATGCTACAGCTAGACAGGATTTTAAACATGAGTCTTCCACTCTTCAAAACCTGGCAAGGCTACTACTCTATGGGTATTCTTTACTAGGTATGACAGGATTGCTATAGTTTTGTCATACATTTACTTGTCACCAGCACACAATGTCTCTTTGAATAGGCTGGTTTCAGTCTTATATTATGTGAACTAAAGTTATTTTCTTTTGGTTTTTTCCTTCTTTCTTCCTTCTTCTTTTTTTTATTCCTTTTCATAGCATTGGGAATCAAACCCAGGGTCAAGCACATGTTAGAGAAGTGCTCTACTGCTATATCTGCACTCCAAAAATTAATTTTAAAGTCAGAGATGGTTGGCTATTTCCTAGGAAGTACAGGGACAAAGTAAAAAGCCCTTTAATACAGTAACAGATGTATGAGGAAGGATTTCCCATTTTGATTCTACAAAGTCAGATACATTTGCTTCTCAATGCAAATAAAGCAAGGGCTTTTTGTCACACTGTTATTCAGTGAAAATGAACAAAAATTATAGGACAATTGAAATAATTTTCTGCTCTTCGATTAGACAAATTCTGTATGTGCTTTTGATTTTTCCCATTTCATACAAGTGATAAAAATTATTAAAGTGGGGGATAGGAGCACACATCAATGGTAGAGGGCTTGCCTAGCATTCCTGGATTCGATCACCAGCATTGGAGGAAAAAAATTGTTAAAGGTTTTGAACTATAAAGCAGTCAGATAATTATACAGTGCCAATATCTTAAATTATACAGTTTTAAATATCTTAAACTTACAAAATCAGAGGAATAAGTCTAGTCACCAAGAAAAATGCTTCTCATAAGATACATTAGGGCATCTAACTATATCACTAGACATTGCCTTAGACATCAGTTTTCTGGTATACAAACAGCAGAAAGAGCTGCTTAAGTCAGTGTGTCAAAGGTAAAAAGCCAGGTGAATGGATGAAAAGAAATCTAATTCAACCTTCCAGAGTAGAAGGCAAATTTGAGATTGTATAAGACTTGGTAATACAGACTTCATCAGGCTATAACAATGTATACAACAACCTTTTCCCCTTCCTCAGATCAGACTAAGGCGCTGTCAAAAGACAGCAAGAGCTCCAATACTCAAGACACTGAATACAAAACTCATTCAAGTCCCTATACTAGAATTTTTTTTTTTTTTTTGGGTACTGAGGATTGAACTCAGGAGTACTCAATCACTGAGCCACATCCCCAGACCTATTTTGTGTTTTATGTAGAGACAGGGTCTCACTGAGTTGCTTAGTGCCTCGCCATTGCTGAGGCTGGCTTTGAACTCGTGATTCTCCTGTCTCAGCCTCCCTAAGTGCTGGGATTACAGGCTTGTGCCACCGTGCCCAGCTACTATGCTAGAATATTTGTAACTAATTAATTGTAAATTATACTTGCAAATTCATTTCAATTAATGTCGATGTTAACTTTTATTTATTTTTATTTGGGGGGATGTGCTGAACCCAGGGGTGCTCTACCACTAAGCTACATTCCCCAGCCCCTTTTTATTTTTTACTTTGAGACCGGGTCTCACTAAACTGCTGAGGCTGGCCTTAAACTTGGGATCATCCTAGTTTAGGATGACCAATCCCTCCCAAGTCACCGGGATTACAGGTGAGCACCACAACATCTAGCCCAATGTTTAAACTTTTAAACAATTTTATTCAATTAATGATGGGAAGAGAATAAGAATCAGAACAGAATGTAATGTTTTTCTTCATTAATCTTTCCTTTACTGTGTAGCTAGTTTCTATTCTTTGTAACTCACACAAAAAAGAATCCACCATCTTCTAAAACTTCTCATTTGTATGAAACAACACTTTGACAAAGTTCAGAAATAATACTTTCTTTGAACTGCATTAGGAAAAATTAACAGGTACCACGTAGTAACTAACAAGTTTGAATTTTCAATTACTTAGCTTATCTGGGGGTACTGTGGGCAAGCCAATCAATGCACTCAATCTGATAACCTGTTTCTTTGGTTATTAAACTTAAGAGAGTATCTTGGTATTCACACACAAAGAATGGGGCTCGTGGGGCACAGTGGCGCATGCCTGTAATTCCAGCATTGTGGGAGGCTGAGACTGGAGAATCACAAGTTGAAAGCCAGCCTCAGCAACAGCAAGGCGTTAAGCTACTGAGACCCTGTCTCTAAATAAAACACAAAATAAGGCTGGGATGTGGTCAAGTGCCCCCGAGTTCAATCCCTGGTACCAAAAAAAAAAAAAAAAAAAAAAAAGAATGGGGCTCTACTATTATGTTTATAGAAAGCAATTTTCTTTGCCCTAAATTAAAACTATCATTGCCCAAAAGGCTCACTTTATACAAAATGGTCGAAGAATAATACCTTAGCCTGTTAAACCTCAAAGTTGCAAATATACTTTACTTCTGAAATCTACATTTGGGAAGTTGATATTTTTGATAAATTTTCCTTAATACTCAAGTCTCATAATTTCTACCATGAAAAAAATGACCCAACTAGATAAATCAGTAAAATCAGAACTTTTGTTATTGCTACCTTTATCCTAAACCATCATTTTATTTTTAGAATCTTTAAGGCTAGAGAATTTTAAACACCTTTTGTTTTCCTTTAAGAATATGTACTTCGGGGGGCTGGGGTTATGACGCAGTGGTATCGTGCTCGCCTAGCACGCGTGAGGCACTGGGTTCGATCCTTAGCACCACATAAAAATAAAATAAAGATATTCTGTCTGCCTACAACTAAAAAATAAATATTAAAAAATATATATATATATTAAAAAAAAAAAAAGAATATGTACTTCGGGGCTGGGATTATGGCTCAGTGGCAGAGCGCTTGCCTCACATGTGGGAGTGGGTTCCATCCTCAGCACCACATATAAATAAAGGTCAATCAACAACTAAAAACAATTAAAAAAAAAAAAAGAATATGTATGTCAACAGATCAAACACTTAGAAAAAATGTATCTGCCTTTAAGTAAATACTGTACTGGCTTTCTAACAATCAAGATGGGTCAAGGACAACTGCCAGACTAGACCTCAAATCTTTGGGAAGCAATGCATTCAAAAAGGAGCCAAATTAATCTAACAATTGTAGTTCACACTTGCACTGAGAATTGCTAATTTGTATATAAATTAATGTAGTCAATGAAAAAATAGTGATATTTATCCTGAAGTGATGGCTAAGTGTCATACTGTACTTACCTCCAAATAGTTCCAAATCTCTTAAGCCCTCAACAATGAACTTTTCCGAGACCCACCGCTAAAGAGGAAAACCCCAAAGAGAATTAGTATTTCTTCCAAGCCAGAACGAATTAGCTATCAACCTTTAGAAAGACAAACAAAACCACAGCTACAAAAACAGAATCATGCAGTACAGTTAGGATACATTTCTATAGAAAAGTTTTGAAAGAATCTTGAAATCAGCTAAAAATATAGACTAATTCCTTTCTCAATTCCTCTTTCCCTAATCTTATGTAAAAGGCCAACTGATCCTAAAATCCGATAGATGAGAAATATATACTACTGGCCCTACTAATGAAAAATGCGTTTGTCTTTCCTATATGTAAAAACTACATTTTCTTCCATCTTATTCATTCCATAGCTATCTATTACAGGTGTCTTGAATCATTTAATGTCAATCTGAAAAGTGTTACTGGAATTCATAACATAGGAAACAAAAATAAAACAATAGCTCTTCACAAACCTCCATTAATTTACCAAGGGAAACACAACAAATTGCATATTCTTTTACCCCCTGGGGTTTCTAACGACATCCAAGCTTACATTGTCTACCATCTTCTCAAAGACCAAACTAGTAGGATCACTCTATGGTTTGCTTTACTGGCCTACTTCAAATGAGTATTAGATTTCCATCATACTGATCAGTGGTCTGGTTTCACTAGAAGCAGGCTAGGTTAAAATGGAGAAGCAGTTTGTATTTAAAAACAATGGAATTAAGATTGTATTTCACTTAAGGACTAGTGTTGAAGTTTGGCATGGAAGCATTCTTTCCGCCGAGCAGAGTTTAGGCTAAGGAGAGAGATACTTTTTCCTCTTAATTAACACCAATGTCTACTCTTCATAAAAATAAATTATTCTTATATACATAAACATAAGAGAAAAAGAGCTAGACTTGGTCGTGCACCCCTATAATACCAGTGACTGAGGCTGGGGGAGAAGGATCACAATAGAGGCTGAGGCAGAAGGATCACAAGTTTGAAGCCAGCCTCAGTAACTTAGTGAGACCCTGTATCAAAGTAAAAAATAAAGCCAGGCACAGTGGTACAGGTTTGTAATCCCAGCACTTTGGGAGGCTGAGACAGGAGAATCACGAGTTCAAAGCCAGCCTCAGCAATGGTAAGGCGCTAGGCAACTCAGTGAGACCCTAGCGCTACATAAAACACAAAATAGGGTTGGGGATGTGGCTCAGTGGTTGAGTACTCCTGAGTTTAATCCCCGATACCAAAAAAAAAAAAAAAAAAGGTAAAAAATAAAAAGGGGCTGGGGAATGGGAATGTAGCTCAGTAGTGGTAGAGTACCCCTGGGTTCAATTCCCAGTATTGAAAAAAAAAAATTAACATTCTGAAATAAGTCATAGAATATGGATTGTGAAGCTATAAAATTATTCTTTGTTCTCTAAATCATTTTTCCCAATTTAAAAAATAACACTCTAAATAAATTTAATGAGAACTTACATGCAGTATATCACAAAATATAATTTGTGTTGTAATAAAAAAAAGTAAAATTATGTCTCATACAATTTATACACTGTTAAATTTTTTAGATAATTACTGCTGTATTCAGAAGTACTTAATAATAAAAAAAAAAGAGGATACTCTGAGGAATTATGAGAGCTTATAAAGACATTAAATTCAGTATTTGTTCTTGAACCTATTTTAGTTGAGAAAGTTTTAAGGTATAGTAAGTTTTTCATGTGCAATTTTAAAGTCTTTAGTTAATAATGATTATATTTAGAAAAAAGTATCCCAGTAATTGCAATTTGATACTTATTTATTTTTTTGAGAGGAAGTCTATGTGCTATGTTGCCCAGGTTGAAATCATGAATTCAAAGAATCCTCCTGACTCAGCCTCCCAAGTAGCTGAGATTATAGGCATGAATCACCACTCCTGGCTATAATTTGATACTAATTTTAAAAACACATTAACCCATAAAAAACAGGAAAAGATAGATCATTAACAGTATCTACACTGAAAAGTAGTATCTACTTTAAGTCATTTAGCATATAAGTGATATTTATACATAAATATGACACTTTCGTCTTTCTTTCTTTTTCTATTTTGGTACTGGGGATTGAACTCAGCGGCACTTGACACATCCCCATCCCTATTTCGTATTTTATTTAGACGTGGTCTTACTGAGTTGCTTAGTGCCTTGCTTTAGCTGAGGCTGGCTTTGAACTTGTGATCCTCTTGCCTCAGCCTCCCGAGCCACTGGGATTACAGGCATGCGCCACTGCATCCAGCTCATACTTTCTTTCTTCTTTCTTTGCCGTCAGACAGGTTGGCAGTACATCCTGTGTCTCTGGGCAGTCTCTGCCAGCAAGGTCTTCTCTCAGGAGTACAGATTGCACTGTATGCCTTCCTACATCCCTTACTTCTGCAGGATTCTGAGCATCACACACACACACAGACAAACAAAACCCCACCTACAACATCTGCCAAAACACTTTACTTTTTAAACAAGAAAAATAGTAAAGTCAGAAAAATGGAAACACTCACCCTAATTCGCTCTGGTTTACTTACAAGAAAAGACATGAGTTCTTAATATGTAGACCTACTTTCAAAAACTTAAACCTAAAAGGAAAACAGAAATGAGTTAGTCAAATATTCTTTTACAGAAATATCTTTTGTTCTAAAATTTCTTTCTTTCTTTTCTTCTTCTTTTTTCTTTTTTTTATACTGAGGATTGAACACAGAAGTGCTTTACAGTCAGTTACGTTCCCAGTCCTTTTTATTTTTTTTTTATTTTGAGACAGGGTTTCACTAAGTTGCTGAGGTTGGCCTAGAATTTGCAGTCCTCCGCCTCAGATTCCCGAATCACTGGGATTATAGGCCTATGCCATCATGCCTGGCTGAAACTCTGCAATTTCTATGAGAAAAGAGAAGCTGGTTATTATTTGCTCTTGTCTAATTTTTAAATTTCTCTTGACCCAATCTCCCACTGACCTGTTTCCAGAAGCAATGAATTACCTTCAATTCTTCTGGCTATTTATTTTCATTTCATCACCACCCTGAATAGTGTCTCTATGGCTATAACTTATCAATCTTAGACATTAACCTACTAACATCTAACCATGGTAGATTAAGTTCTACTCCCCCTCCTCCACCCTACTTCTGTCCTCATTCTCCCAACATCATTCTAATATAATTTTTGGTTAAATCAATCATTCATAGTCGAATGTTTCCAAGAGCTTTTGCTCTTTCTTGACTATATATTCTCCCCACTACCCCATCTTATTTGATCTGTTAGTCATAGTTAAAAAAAAATTATATCAAGAATGGCTTAAAGCATAATACACTATGACCAAGTAGGGTTTATCTCAGGAAAGGAAGACTGATTTAACATTTAAAAATGAATAAATAAGCCAGGCATGGTGGCTATGTCTGTAATTCTAGTGACTTAGGAGGCTGAGGCAGGCCAGCCTCGGTAACTTAGTGAAACCTTGTCTCAAAATAAAATATAAAAAGGGCTGGAGATGTAGCTCAGTGGTACACCACCTCTGGATTTGATCTCTAAAACAACAACAATAAAAAAAAACCCCAAGAATCAATATATAAAAAAGTGTTTTTGTAAGAAGTTGTTGATAAAGAACAACTTTAAGCAATCAAAAAAATAATCAGCCAGTGCAGTAGCACACACCTATAATTCCAGCAATTTGTGAGGCTGAGGCAGGAGAATCGCAAGTTCAAGGCCAGCCTGGGCAACTTAGTGCACCCCTATCTCAAAACAATTAAATTATTTTAATGGGGTGGGGGATGAGGATGTAGTTCAGTGGTAGAGTGCCCTGGGTTCAAGCCCCAGTACTGCCAAAAACAAATAAAAATAATGTAATTTTACCTTATTAACTAAGTGAGAAAAAAATACAATCATCTCAACAGATGGAGAAAAAGAATCTGACAAAATCCAACAATTCATGATTTAAAAAAAAAAAACATTTAATTTCAAGCCTGGCGTCATGGTGTGTACCTCTCATTCCAGCTACTTGGGAGGTTAAGGCAGAAGGATCACAAGTTCAAGGACAGTCTTGGTAGCTTATCAAGAGACCTTGTCTCGCCCACAGGGTGGCTCACCCATGTAATCCCAGCACTTTGGGAGACTGAGACAGAATTGCAAGCTCAAAGCCAGCCTCAGCAAGGGAGAGGCGCTAAGCAACTCAGTGAGACCCTGTCTCTAAATAAAACACAAAATATGGCTGGGGATGAGGCTAGGTGGTCGAGTACCTCTGAGTTCAATCTCTGGTACCAAAAAAAAAAAAAAAAAAAAAGCGAGAGACCTTGTCTTAAATTAAAATATAAAAAGGGCTGCGAGGAAGCCGGGCGCGGTGGCTCAAGCCTGTAATCCCAGCACTTAGGGAGGCTGAGACAGGAGAATCGCGAGTTCAAAGCCAGCCTCAGCAACGGCGAGGTGCTAAACAACTCAGTGAGACCCTGTCTCTACATAAAACACAAAATAGGGCTGGGGATGTGGCTCAGTGGTCGAGTGCCCCTGAGTTCAATCCCCAGTACCAAAAAAAAAAAGGGCTGCGAATGCAGCTCAGTGGTAAAACACTTGCCTAGCATGTGGGAGACCCTGGTTCAAGCCCCAATACTGTAAAATATAAATAAATGAAAAGAAGGATAAATCCACTTGACCTTGAATGGCAAGGTCTAGGCCAGGCTCATTATGCTGAGCCAGGCATGATGTGTACAACTATGATCCCAGCATTGGATCCAATTGATTGCAAATTCAAGGCCAGCCTGAGTAGTTTAGCAAGACACTGTCTCAAAATTTTAAAAAGGGTTGGGGATGTAACTAGTGGTAGAACAACCCTAGGTTCAGTCCCCAGAACCCCTGCCACTTCCCCAAATTAACAACACAGCCAGGAGCAGTGGGCCATGCCTATAATTCTAGTAACTCAGGAGGCTGAGGCAGGAGAATTGCAAGTTCAAGGCTAGACTCAGCAATTTAGTGAGACCCTGTCTCAAAATATTAAAAGGGCAGGGAATGTAGCTCAGTAGATGAGTACTCCTGAGTTCAATTTCTAGTACAAACACATGCACCCATGCACAAACGATATTTAACACCATAAAATATGAGCAAAGCAATATTCCTAGTAAACAGATACAGAAATAGCTTTTCTTTAGCAATATTACTACTGGATAGACACAAAAAGTTGTTTGTTCTGCAGTGCTGGAGATTGAATACAGGGCCTCACACATGCTAGGCAAGCACTCTACCACTAAGCTGTACCCCTATCCCAGAAATAACTTCATTACTTACAAGCAGATTTAAATGATATTTAAAATATTCTATTGGTATTCAAGGCTATGAATAATATCCTGAAGAAAAGTGAAAATGAGGCCTGTCTTGACAGGTATGACTAAATTCTATACACTTTCCACAAACTGTCTCTAAGTGTTAGCACTAGAATAATGTGATATTTACATTAAGAGCACTGATTGGGGGCTGAGGTTGTGGCTCAGTGGCAGAGCGCTTGCCTTGCACCTGTGAGGCACTCGGTTCGATCCTCAGCACATAAAAATAAGTAAACAAAATAAAGACACTGTGTCCATGTACAACTAAAAAATATTTTTTAAAAAAGAGCACTGACAGAATAACTATTATGGAGAGGTTTGTACACTTAGACTGGATGTGGCACCTCTAGCTAATCTTAAAAACACAGAGTGTATGCTGAGGAAAGGACTCAAAGGATAACCACACAGTTTTCATTATCCTTAAATGTGTACCTCCTCTGACAGGGCCCTGGTGCCTGGCCTTATCCACACAAAAAGATATGACATGACACATTCCTGGAAAGTAAGAAGCTTACAAATTAGTGGTAGAAACAGGACACAAATAGCAGGTCAGGAAAATGAATAAGTAGAAATTAGCAATGGGTAACTTCTTACAGAGTTCAGCAAAGAGAAAGAATGCTATGAGCTGTAGTGGACCTGGAATGTCAAACAGGACTTCATGAAAGTGGAAATTCTGCTACACATGCCTGTCATTCTATCTAGTAGGAGGCTGAGGCAAGAGGATCCAAATTCAGGGCCAGCCTGAGTAATTGAGTAAAATCATTTCAAAAATAAAATTAAAAAACCCAGGCGGGGGGGGGCACACGCCTGTAATCTCAGCAGCTGGGGAAGCTGAGGCAGGAGGACCGCGAGTTCAAAGCTAGCCTCAGCAAAAGAAAGATGCTACTGAGTGAGGCCCTGTCTCTACATAAAACACAAAATAGGGCTGGGGATATGGCTCAGTGGTCGAGTGCCCCTGAGTTCAATCCCCAGTACCCCCAAAAATAAGTCAGTAAGTAAATAAATACAATAAAAAGACCTGAGGATGTAACTTAGTGAGTGGTAAAGCACTCCCAGTTTCAATCCCCAGTACTGGAAAGGAAGAAAAGAGAATGAATAAACATGGGAATTCCAAGCCAGAATAAGAGCTCCTGATTTATTTAATGCTTACTTTGTCCTGTCCACAGGTGTATCTTCCAGTTTCTACAATAGTGCGTGCCATACTGCAGACTCTCAGTAACACTGTATGATTGACCAAAATGCAGAGAAGTGATAGCACTTTGCATGCACTCTCCAACTAATGTGAGGGCAGTTACAGAAGCAGAACTCCACATATATGAGAACAATCAATAGGCCTTCAATGTGTGCTAGAGTATAGATTCTATTCAGCAGGCAACAGGAAGCCACTGGAGGTTTTGAACAGAAAGATGACAAACACACAACAGTGGTATAAAACAGTATCTCTCAAACTTTATTGTGTATGCAAATCAGTTGAGGGTTTTATTAAAATGCAGATTTTATTTCAGAATGAGGCCTGCCAGTTCTAGCCTGCTGCCAGATGGTAGTAATGCTACTGATATGTGGATCATCACATTAACTAACATTTGAGAAGTCTTGTTTCAAAGAACATTCTAAGGAATGTTAGTCTGCAAAGGAATGGGGAAAGGGAGAGGTAAAAATAACCCAGAAAAGCTGGTGTGGTGGTACAGCACTGTAATCCCAGTGACTCTGGAGGTAGGAGGACTGCAAGTTCAAAGCCATCCTAGACAAACAGCAAAACCCTAAGCAATTTAGCAATACTGTCTCAAAAAAAAAAGAGAGAGAGAGAGAGAGAGAAAGATGAGGAGCCAGGTGCAGTGATATGTCAGTAACCCTAGCTACCCAGGAGGCTAAGGCAAGGAGGATCACAAGATTGAGGACAGGCTAGACAATTGAGCAAGACCTTGACTCAAAAAATAAACAGAAGGGCTGGGGTGTAGCTCAGAGACAAAGCGTTTATGTGTAAGGCTATGGGTTCAATCCCCAGTACTGCGCCCCCTCCCCCCTAAAGAAGGATCAATAGGGGAACAGGAAGAATAAAGAAATTGTAAAGTAATTAGAAAGGACACTAAGAGTCATTTAGCCCATTCTCTACCCTTTGGAGAATATGTTTACAAATTCCTGGATATATGCTTATCTAATCTCTATGTGAAAACTTCCCATGTCAGATTAGTACCTTATCAGGGAGCCCGTCTTACCTATGGACAACTGACGATTCCAATCTTTTTTTTTTTTTTTTTTTTTTTTTAAGTGTGTGCCCAAGTGATTGGGAAAGGAATAGTGTTTCAATGACAGAAAAGTTCAGAGTACAAATGGTTTGGGAATAAAAAAGAATTCAAGTTCTTAAATCATACTGAGGTTAAATAGTTATATATCCCAGGAATAAACAGGTAGTAGTATTCACTTAGAAAAATAGGACCAATGATTGAAAGGTTAGAGATGACTATGTGGACTTAGGGGGTCAGCAACTAAAGCTGTGAGAGTGACTGAAATTCACCAAAGGAGAAAATAATCAGAGAAAAGCAGAAGGACAGGAAACAAGAATTGAATAGGGCCACTTTTGGGGTAAGGCCCTTGAAAGGTTAAGAAATAAAGCCCAAAGGAAATGCTTGAGAGATCCTACTTCCCCTCCGGGGCCACCTCCTGTCCCCACTCTGGCTAACTTTGTCCTGTCCCTCTGTACTCACTTCAGGTGTCCTATGCTATGGGAAGTAGCAAACATTCATAGCAAACTTACTATGTGCCAGGCATTAAATGTTTTGCAGACATCAGCTCACATTAAGTATTATCATGCCCCATTTTATAGTTTGGGAAATTAAAGTTCAGGAAAACCTTAGTTCAAAGTCATATAGGCAAGTGGTAAAGGACTGATAAATCTGTTTGAAAGCTTGTGCTCTTAAAAACCACAGTGAGAGCCGGGCACGATGGTGCACGCCTGTAATCCCAGCACTTTGGGAGGCTGAGACAGGAGAATCAGGAGTTTAAAGCCAGCCTCAGCAAGAGGGAGGCACTAAGCAACTCAGTGAGACCCTGTCTCTACATAAAAACACAAAATAGGACTGAGGATGTGGCTCAGTAGTCGAGCACCCCTAAGTTCAATACCCAGTAACCTCTCTCCCCCAAAAAAACACCACAGTGAGAGCGAAACCTAAGGAAGAAGTTCAAGACTGGGTGTGCAAAGATAAAATGACATCAACTAATTAGCAAAAGTGGCTGACCAGCTGCCAAATGGTACAGAAAGAATTTATTTACTCATTATTTTTCCCCTATTCTCTATTTTTGTTACTGGTTCTCTAAACTTTCTCCATATCTGGGATCATAAATATAAACACTGAATTTGAGCTAGAATACTGGCTTAACGGGTGTGCAACAAATTTGACCAATTCAGCAGAGTAATATGTGAATTAATAGGCTCCTGGCCTAAGGCAGATATCAAATTTGATTTCTCCATAAACTTTCTGGAAAAAAATCTTTGGTGTGTCTTGAAAGTATAATCAGTCCTTGAAGAGAAATGTCTGACCCAGGTGTGGTTGCACACATCTGCAATCCCAGCTACTCTGGACACTGAGGCGGCCAGCCTCCTCAGCAAGTTAACAAGACCTTTTCTCAAAATAAAAAATAAAATAAAATAAAAGACCTGGGATGCAGGTCAATGACAGAGTGCCCTGGGTATCAAAATCCCAGTACCAAAAAAGAAAAGAAAAAGAAAAAAGAAATGTCTATACATTGGAACAAGGTTCTACTTCAACAGATACTGCATTAAGAGGACCAATTCCAACGGCTTTTCCTTTATGTGTGTGTGTGTGGGGGGGGTGTCAAATTAAAATATGCTAGGATCTTAGTAAAGGTTGGGCGTACAGGTTAGTTCCCTATTTCCTGAAAACTATGAATAATTTTATTTAACCGTTCCCCTTCCCTCCCGCTCACTTCCCTTCCCCACCTCCGGCCTCAAATCTACTGTGGACAATTAAAATATTCTTTAAAAACTAAAAAGAAAGCCGGGCGCGGTGGCTCACGCTTGTAATCCCAGCACTTAGGGAGGCTGAGACAGGAGAATCGCGAGTTCAAAGCCAGCCTCAGCAAGGGCGAGGCGCTAAGCAACTCAGTGAGACCCTGTCTCTACATAAAACACAAAATAGGGCTGGGGATGTGGCTCGGTGGTTGAGTGCCCCTGAGTTCAATCCCTGGTACC
>PVHX01012424.1:0-59352 GCA_004024805.1 Geosciurus inauris
AAAAAAATCCAATCAATAAATGGACTAAGGAAATGAACAAACCCTTCACAAAAGAAGACATACATACAAACATATGAAAAAATGTTCATCACCTCTAGCAATTAGAAATGCAAATCAAAACTATTCTAAGATTTCATCTCGCTCCAGTCAAAATGGCAATTATCAAGAATACAAGCAATACTAAGTTTTGGTATGGATGTGGAGACAAAGATACTTATACATTGCCGGTGGGACTATAAATCAATGTAACCACTATGGAAAGCAATATGGAGATTCCTCAGAAAACTTGGAAAAGAACCACCATTTGACCCAGCTATCCCACTCCTTGGTTTATAGCCAAGGGACTTAAAATCAGCACACAACATTGATGTAGCCACATCAATGTTTATGGCAGCTCAATTCACAATAGATAAACTATGGAACCAACCTAGGTGCCCTTCAATAGATGAATGGATAAAGAAAATGTGCTATATATACACAATGGAATACTACTCAGCCTTAAAGTATAATGAAATTATGGCATTTTCAGGTTAATGGATAAAACTAGAGAATCTGGTGCTAAGTGAAATAAGCCAAACCCAAAAAACAAAGGCCAAATGTTTTATCTGATAAGCAGATGCTGCTCCATAGTGGGGGGAGGGAGAGGGAATAATAAAGGAACATTGGATTGTGCAGAGAGGAAAGATGAGAGGGGAGGGTCTGTGGGGATGGGAAGAATGGTAGAAAAAACAAGACATTATTCCCTATATACTTGTATGATTACACTACTGGTGTGACTCTGCATCATGTACAACCAGATGAATGAGAAGTTGTACTCCATTTGTGCACAATGTGTCAAAATGCATTCTACTGTATAACAAATTATAAAAATTTTAAAAAAATTTTTTAAAGAAACTAATGTAAATGTGTGTGCACATTGCTGAAACATAAATAATAATGTTTCTAAAAGTGGAATTGTGTCTTCACTACCAAGTCAGAGAAAATAAATTTTTATGGACTAAGTTGGTATATATTTCTAAATTACTTTCAGATGGTGACTAAGCTCATACAAATAAAACTTCAATAAATTTTAAAGGGACAAATATGCTGTGGTCATGAGAAACCAATCATATTTAGCACATTTATATGACCTAAAAATAACGAATGTCCTAGTGTGTGTCTAAGATCCACTGGGTAGTATTGTCAGAATGATTGATACTCAAAGCTTGAGAAAATCTCATACAATTAAATTGAGCTCACAGTTCTTTTGCTATTAAGAATATACACTGTATATTATTCTAGGAATTCAGTGAAAACTAAACACTATTTCTCTAAATGATGATTCTTGATTAAAAAAAAGATTTTAAAGGCATTAGAAAACAAACACTACTCTTTTTCTAGAAAGACTGGGATTTATGACTAAATGCTCAAAGCTCCAACTTGGCACAAATTATAGTCTGTGAAATTCCCAATGCAAGACAGAAGTTGGGCCCACTGGCCAAAGCAATTCACCAAAGTAAATATTGTTCTTGTGGTGGGACTTTCATCCTGCAGAATGGCATTTCATGTAACAGACAGCATGAAGTTTATACACTTCTATTATCAGTTCTTGAAAACCAAGCAACTTTAAAAATTAACAGCAGCTTCTGCAAGTATGAAAGCATATATTTATTATATAGCATTTATTACAATCTGTATCATGCAAACTCAAAGGATTTTAAAGCATCAGTTTAATATATTACTGACTGCTAGAATAAAATAAAATGACTGTAGTTCATCTTTAAATTACATGATATAATACTTCACAACAATTTTATCAAACTATTCACATAAAGCCTTATAGGTGTATCTAAGAGAACACAGAGTATGAGAATACTTCTCAAAGAAGCTTAGCAATTATTTTCTATGGTTCAAATTTGGTAGATGGTTTTTCTACCTGCCAATATGAAAGAAAAAAGGCTAGGACTCTTATTTTTGGGAAAATAGAGAATAATTTATTTCATAAAGACACTCCAAGCCATACAGCTTCATTCACATCTTGCAGTTCTGACAGTGGTATGCCCCAAAGGTAATGGGAATCCCTACTGACTTCATATATTACACCACAAAAGATGCGTATGGAGAGTTCTGTGACTTAATATAGAAGGGGCTGCCTCTAAGGTGAATCTGTTCACATCTGACTGAGATGGCCAGTGTCATGAAGAAACTTTGGGTAAAAAGTCTGAAAGTTAATTATAATGATTAGAGCAAACAGGGTCATGTCTCCCAGAGGTAGGTAGCACCTATAGCCAACACTAAAATAGCTTCTATCTTAACAGAAAACTGTTTCATAACTTGTAGTTATCCTGCAACTTTAGGATGAGCAAAGAATGTCTGATATGATAGTTTCCTGGAGATTGATAAGAAAAATAATTTAGAATAAGCTTGTTTGTGAAAAAAAGGTCTATTTTACAGTGGACTAAAGTGATCACATGGGCTCTGGGCCATTTCTTATGAGTAGTTAAAATGAAGGAAGATACACATTAATTTTGAGTACTATTCCTCCACACCAGTTAGAAAACTCTAATAATTTATTCCTAGGTGAAGAGATACACTGGTATGAGCTTTAAGAACAGACAAGGGAAAATGTCCATGCATATACAATAAACTAATGAGATCTAAGCCATCTACATATCAAAAGTTCTTTGAGACAAAACTACAGAAAAAAAATTGGGAAGTAAGAAAGTCCAAAGCCAAAGACCATCTGAGAAGGACAGGCAGCTGTCATGTTGGGTATTCTATTCTGTGACTCCTTATAACCAGCCAATCAATGGCCAATCTATAAAAATTATGGAAAGTATTATTTATAAGTGATATTTTCCCTTGCTGAGTTTAATGTGAGAGGCATGGCTGAAGAGAAGCATTTCAGCCAATAGATGTCATACTTTGCACACGTATAGGTAAAAAAATTTGTGTAACTGAGAAAAGATTATTGTAGTCTTTTCCCAACACTAAGATAGGGAATACTATCAGGAGGTCACTTTCTCAACAGAAAAAGTTACATTTCTGGAGTTGTTCCGAGTACACAGGTGTCTTTGGAAAGGCTGCTAAAATAAGCAAACATTTCTGTTACAGTTTAGATAGGTGGTGTCCCCAAAAGCTCATGTGTGAAACAATGCAAGAGGGTTTAAGGTGAAATCATTGGGTTATGAGAGGTTTAACCAAATCAGTGCATTAATCCACTGACAGGGATTAGCTGGGTGGTAACTGTAAATAGGTAGGGTGGCTAAAGGAGGTAGGTCATTGGGGTATGTCATTGGGGTATATATTTTGTCCCTGATGAGCTGAGCTTATTCTCCCCCGACCCTTGCTTTTCTTATTGTCATGTTCTAAGCTCTTTTCCTCTTCTGTGCTCTTTCACCTTCCTCATCTTGATGCCCAGAGCAATGGAGTCAGCCATCTAGGGACTGAGAAACCAGGAGGCCCCAAATAAACTTTTCTTCCTCTAAAATTGTTCTTCTCAGGTCTTTTGGTCACAGCAGCAAAAAAGTTAACTAAAACAATTTTTATCTTTCTTCTCTCACCTCTGTTTCCTGGAGACTTTGCAAAGCAACTCAACACTACTTGGAAAAACAAATCAACACAACCAAAAAAAAAAAAAAAAAATCCAATACACATGGTCCTCATGGCTCTTGAATCACTCAAATTTTCTCCACTTGAGCTACATCAGTGGACAGAGTAATCTTATGAAGCCATAAGATGCTACAGAAAAGATTGTATTTTTGGTTATAGGATAAAAGTATAATGTTTTCTCAAAGACACATTATCTCAGTATTAACTATAGGTGCTACCTATCTGTTGGGAACATGACCCTGTTTTCCCTAGTCACTATAATTTACTTTTTTCTACATTCTTGCCCCCAAAACTAATGGTTTTTAGATGTTTGAGACCCTATTAGTTTATTTTATACATTACATTTCATCTAGGAATAAATTATCAAGCCTTGACAATCAGTTGGAAAGGATAGTACTAAAAATTGATGTGCATCTTCCCTCATTTTAACTATTCACCTACAAGAAGTTGCTTACAGCACACTGGCTTGAATTCAGGGAAAGGTTTTATGTGATTTACTTCACTGTCATACATACTTTTCTTCTTAATTCTTCAATTATTAGCCTTTTTCTGGTCTGCTTATTAAAAACACTCCAAGCAGTGTGGAGAGTTTTTTGGTATCATTCCCTTTGCTCTCGGGCTCTGATTCTTCATTTATGATATCCTGATTTTTTCAGAACACTGACCTCATAGACTTGTTGACAGGTTTCTATACATGTTTCTCTAGCCCTCTTCATGTATCCCTAAAATTTCAGGATGTGACCAATCCCATGATTTAATAAGGAAAAGCTTATCAAATATTAGGAGATAAAATTTTTAATATTTATGTTTCGCCAAATAGTCTCAGAAATAATTTTTATAATTGTCCTAAGTATTAGCAATAATTAGCCTCATGCTACCTATCCTAGATATCTCACACAATGGCATCATAATACTGTCTTTATGTTATTAGCCCAGTTTCTGTTCTTGTGGACATATGATTCTTATTATAGTGAAATATCTTTGGTTAATGTCAGTACCCATCCTCACACACTACTTCAGGCACTGCTTCTAGGCTGTACACATTTTCCATAGTTACAGAGCTGGGTGAGGCTCTTCCCCAAGGCACAGGAGAGAGGAACCCTTCTTTCCCCATTCTCCTTTCTTGTGAGACTTCATACAAAGCTTGAATCTGCTTCTAAATAGCCTGAAAGGAGAGCTACAATGTTTCTCTGAGTCCTGACAAAAATAAGAACTTCACCATGGAGCTGTCTGCACAGCTCTGAGTCCTCCTGCTGCCTTCAGGGCTATGCCTTTCTGTCTCTCTTGCTGTGAGTTAGCTTTGGGAACACCAGAAGTATGTGGAGCTGACTGAGCAAACTATTATGGAACTATTTTTATTTCCCTTTTGTCTGGCTGCCTTTCTTTTCTTTTTTTAAATTTGTTTTAATTAGTTATACCTGACAGTAGAATGCATTTATGCACTTTGATCTATTATACATAGACAAGGTATAATTTCTTATTTTTGATTGCACATGTTGTAGAATCACATTAGTCATGCAGTCATATATGTACATAAGGTAATAATGTCTGTTTCATTCTACTGTCCTTCCTACCCCCATATCCCCTCCCTTCCTCTCCCTTTACTACCTAATCTAAGGTAACTCTATTCTTCCTCAGTGCCCCACCTTATTTTGAATTAGCATCCACATATCAGAGAAAGCATTCAGCCTTTGGTTTTGGGGGATTGGCCTATTTCACTTAGCAAGAAATTCTTCAACTCCATCCATTTACCAACAAAGGCCATACTTTCACTCTTCTTTAAAGCTGAGTAATATTCCATTGGCTTGATATACCACATTTTCTTTATCCATTTATCTATTGAAGGACACCTAGGTTGGTTCCATTGTGAATTGAGCTGCCATAAACATTGTTGGGGCTGCATCAATGTGGTATAATGATTTTAAGTCCTTTGAATATAAACCACGGAGTGGAATAGCTGGGTCAAATGGTGGTTCCATTCCAAGTTTTCTGAGGAATCTCCATACTGCTTTCCATAGTGGTTGTACCAATTTGTAGTCCCACCAGCAATGTATGAGTGTACCTTTTCCCCCACATCCTCGCCAACATTTATTGTTGCCTGTATTCTTGATTATTGCCATTCTGATTGGAGTCAGATGAAATCTTAGAGTAGTTTTGATTGGCATTTCTTTGTTTTCTTTTTGAGAGTCCAGTTTTTCACACTGGTCCCACCATTTCTCAGTCATGTGCTGGGGTAAAAAGTTACAGACTGCATTTGTGAATGCCACTCTATAGTATCCTTTTTTTATATAATCTGGTGGCTGCTGGCCTGCCCTTTTGAGGAACTGAATATTCCAGAAATGAGGTTAGAATGGCTAAAGTCAGAAAAAAATCTCTTCCTTTTTTCTTTGAACTTTAAAATTATAATCTATTGTAGAGGACATGTCAGTGGATATGAACACAGAGCATTCAGAAATCTGAAAAAAAAGCATCATCCTTGGGGTTCCCTAATAAGCCAGATGCAGAAATACTTGAGAAAGATAAGTTGAAGTAGCTGGCTCTTGGGCAAATATTTCATGTCAGGGTAAAACCTCAGAGATTTGGTTCATGACACTACTTTTGCCCATCCCAATCCCCATGCCCAAACTCCATTTTATTCTGATGGAATAAAATAATTTTATTCCCTCAATTTGCTCAGACTTAGTATTTGAGATGATCTTACTCTCTACATAAGAGACTAGCTCCACAGCTGGTTTTATGTTGTATCTTTGAATGAATCCTCCTGAGATAGCTCAGGGTACCATCCTGGTCATCTATGAGGGCTCTGAGCAGAACCAATGTATCTTTGAGTTCTTGAGGGCATCTGCTGTGTTTGGCAAGGAGTATCCAGATAAATCTGCATCAAAGTTTTAGTTCTAGGAATGATACTGGGAGGGAATATGACTATAACATGCCACAGTAATGGCCACTGGCTTGGATTTAGTGAAAAGTTTCAATTTCTTTCATTTCCAGACAAATTTTTATACTTAATGATCTGATTTAAATAATATTTTCCTCGTTGACATAAGTGCCTGTAACTAAACGTGTCTTACCCATTTCCTTCAGGAGTTAATTCTTCTTCAGATAATCTTCATCATTTTGAGGCAGAATAGCATTGCAACTACACTTTACATAGTTTTTTCTGGTTAAATTCCTTGATGTGGGAAAGCTTTGAGTCTAAGGAGTCAATGTCGGTTTCTGAGCACCAATGGTGCTACCACATGCTTTTTGGAGCATCTGCCATAGCTGTGGACAGGTAGCTGGGTCTACATATGCCAGATGGAGTCCTGGCATGTCCCTCCTAGTGTGATCTTTCTGTGCATTACTGAAATATTTACCAGATTATATTCAAAAGATTGTTTCATTTAAAGGTCTTCATTTTTATAATAATGTAAATCGAAAACATTCAGGGTTAAAAGACCTTCCACCTGAGGCTGGCCAAGTTCATAGTCATTGAAAGATAATACAGAATCCTTGTTTCTGCTACACTGGCCATTCTACATGAAGGATTCAAAATCCTCAATTATCCCAGTTTTCAAGCTATCATAGGAAGAGTTATTCAGTTGGAAGTCAGAGATATCTGTCAAAAAAATCAAATTATGGTAAACATTTTACTTACCACAAGGGCAGCTTGCCATAAGCTTGAGAAGAGGGCTTCTCTTTGGGTATATGCTAAAGAAGAGAAGTAGCTAGTTTTTCCTGACTAGTTGCTATTCATTCATTGCCTTCTACTATTCTCCCAAACTGGAGGTACATGAGGGAAGAGAAAATAGTTTACTAGAGCTTTGTGCCTACAACTGAGATGTACTGAAAACTTGCTGTGTTTCTTTCCCTAATAACAGACCAAAAGGCAGGAGGAATGTTGGGAGCAAAGGGAAGTGATATCTCCAAACCCCTTAGTAAAACTTATATTATAGTGGCAAAATTTCAAGTAACAACTGTATCATCACCACCTCCATTTTTAGATGAGGAACCTGTATATCTGGCAAGAGATGGGACTGAGAATTTAACTTTGGCTCTTGTAACTTCAAAGTTCTTAGGATGTGTATTTAAACAACTGTTTTCGTATCAGTCTGCGACGCGAGTCAGTCTTGCCTGTTAACCTCCTTAAAAGGAAAAGTTGTTTTTAAAAATACGCTATCTACGGGGCTGGGATTATGGCGCAGTGGTAGCGTGCTCGCCTAGCACGCATAAGGACTGGGTTCGATCCTCAGCACCACATAAAAATAAAATAAAGATATTCTGTCACCTACAACTAAAAAATAAACATTTAAAAAAAAAATACGCTATCTATCACTTTTCTGTTTAACACTCTCATAGTCAGTAAACTCAAATTTATAACTTGAATTTAAAGTTAAATTTAAGAATAATTATAGACTTAAACTATATCAGCAATTGTCTTTCAGAATACAGTTTGGTTTCAAAATGGAGATTCAGTCCCGTAAGGCATAACAGTGAAAACAATCATTATCTTTCTTGTTAATTCATTTTCTAGGGTTTTGGGGTTTTTGTTTGTTTGTTTGTTTGTTTTTGGTACCAGGGATTGATCTCAGGGTCACTTGACCACTGAGCCACATCCCCAGCCCTATTTTGTGTTTTATGTAGAGACAGGGTCTTGCTTAGCACCTTGCCATTGCTGAGGCTGGCTTTGAACTCGCGATTCTCCTGTCTCAGCCTTCCAAAGTGCTGGGACTGCAGGCATGCGCCACCGTGCCCGGCTATTTTCTAGGTCTTGACTGGAGGAAGTAGGATACCAAAGAATGCTTGAAGTGAAACACACTGCCAAATTATATGCAGTTATCTGATTGGATAATGAATGTTGTTTAATGTTTAATGCCCCAAATGGATACTTCAGGAGAACAACATTGGCTCTTATAAGCTGGTCTAATAGCCTAAAGACAAAAAAAAAAAAATTGCACTCTTTAAACAAGCCATTTCATTAAAAAAAAAAAGCAGAAGAACGGAAGTTCAATGGAGTAGACAAAATAGAATGAAGGGAAGGGAGAAAGGATGGGAAAAGGAAAGACAGTGGAATGAACCTGACATATTTTCTATGTTCATATATGAATACACCACAGTGAATCTTACCCTCATGTACATCAACAAGAAATTAATTTAGAAAAAAATAACTATGGTTAAATGGCAGAAAGATCAATAGAGGGAAGGAAGCATGTGGTGGGGGCAGGGGAGGGGAAGGAGAGATACTAGGGCCTGAAGTAGAACAAATATATTCCATGCTTTTGTAATTATGTCAAATGGATTTCATTGCCATGTATAACTAAAAGGAACCAATTTTTAAAAATAAGTGTACTTGCAAAGCAAAAGAAAGAAAGAAACTTGTAAAGATAGGCAACTTGACATTACATGGAAAACCCTGCAAATTAAAAGGGTAAATCCAGAACGTAGTTCAGATATGCAAGAATTTCAGTTAATGTGACACCATGCAGAGTAAGGACACAAAGAGAAAATCAGCACCAGAAATTATTTTTCTCACACATTTTTTTCACAAATGAATGAATAGGTAAAAGAAAGCAAAAAAAAAGTCTACTAAAATTTCTATTCAAAATGTGAAATATTTCCTTGAAACTAGTACAATTTTTTTTGCAGTTACACATTTTTAAAATGTCACTCTCTAAACATAACCATGAATCATACTTTATTTTTATTTAGTTCTTTTTAGTTGTACGTGACCAGTAGAATCCATTTTGATGTAATTATACAAGCACAGAATATATCCTATTCTAATTAGGACCCCAGCCTTGTGGATAAATTCTGCAACATTTCAAAAAAAGATTTCTGATAAAATTAAAGTGCTTCTTTATATCCAATAAGCATACCTTCTGAGACCATGTGCTCTGCTCTACCAGTTTCCAAGGACCAAACCTTTTCCAAATCTCTGTACCATTCTTATCCTTTTTACATACAAGGCAAGCTTCCAATAGTATATTTTTCATCATTACTGTTTTATACATGACAAAGAATTTTTAAACAATCATTCAACAAAATGATTTTACTACCACCCAGAAAATATTATGTGTGTGTGAATGCATACTATTATTTGTGTTTATCGTCTTTTTCTATAAAAACTGGCAACCTTGAGAAAATAAGGTAGTTCCAATACTATTGCACAAACAGCAGAGGCTTTTCTTTAATACAGTGAACTGCCAGTGAGTGTACTTAATAGGAATAAGGTATGCAAACCTTGAAATGGACCAAAAAATTAATGGGTGTATTCACTGATAAAGAAAGCTTCTAAGCTGTGCTTCATGCATATCTGATTCTGAAGGGATCTTAAACCTTTGATCTATTTTACAACTCTGTAAGCTAAAGATAACTGATAGAAGTATGCCTAATACTTGCCAATAGAATTAAATTCTGTCTTGTGAAGACACAACTAATCAATATGCATTCTTGCCCTGGTAGAAAAAGCCATATTTGTATCTACCTGTAAATTCATTTCAGCATTACTAATCCAACTTTTGTTAAGTTTTGGTACTTTGAAATATCCTTTGAACTATCTGTACCATTTTACATGTTCTTTCGTTATTTTTTTTTTTTTACTTATAGACAAACACAATACCTTTATTTTATTTATTTATATTTATGTGGTGCTGAGGCTCGAACCCAGTTCCTCACACATGTTAGGCAAGCGCTCTACCACTGAGCTACAAGCCCAGCGCCCAAGCAACACTTCTTTTTAAATAAGATTCATATTTGCTTAATAAACTCTGGCTAGATTATAAGTTTAATTTTCATATGCTGCATAGCAGAGTATCTCCAAAAGGAGCAAAATAATTGAAAAGGCTTGTAAACCACACTTTCCTTCTGGAGAGCACTGGGTAAAGCTCTGATCAAGACTAAATAAAACCCTCATTATTTATTTAAATAAAATATTTCACATGATTGCTTTATATTTGCATGAGTGACACACATTTACCTTTCTTTAAAATATCGCTTTTTAGCATCCTATAGGGTATAATGTTTTGGACAATGAAAAATAAAATGTAGATTCTGACACTCACTATCTCTGAATACTTCACACCAAACTATAATGGAATTGAATACAATATATTGTTCCAAAGCTTTGGTATCTGGTGTCTTTAATAACTGTACAATGTTATACTGATATAAAAAGTCTATTAATAGCAGTGTGTACTTGAAATTTTTCTATAGAAAAAACTGAATAACTGCATTCAAATAAATAATATTAAGATTAATAGGTTTTCATAGAACTGGAGCATTGCTTTCTTTCTTAGACTGAGTTTGCAACTCCTTTCTTCCTCAATACTTCTGAAGAAGCTAACTGCTTCTCTGCTGTGCTTCCATAGCATCTTCCATATACCTTTCATAGCACAGATTGTGCTTCATTTTTTATGTCTTTCTCAGTTTATCTACATAGTCTTAAAAACTGTGACTTCCTACAAGAAGGAAATGAGACATTTTCTTTCCATGATTTCAGTTGCAGAATGAAATACATAAGTTTTCTGGTTGGCTAAACATTTCCCCAGATTCAGGCCATAAATGTTAAATTTGGCCTAATGTAGTAGCTACAAAACTAATGAATTTTAGCTCAGATCCAATTCAGATACACAGAAGGTATACAATGTCCAAGTATTCCATGTAAATAAGAAATGGGAGATTGTAACAGCAATGACAAAAGCAACAAAATGATTTTATTTGTATTTTTGCCACATTTTTATTGGTGCATTATAGTTGTATATATTGATGGAATTTGTTGTTACATAATCATACGTGCACACAATATATCAACATAATTCAGCCACTATCACTCCCCAGCATACCCCCACTCCTTCTTTACCTCCCATCTCCAGGTCCCTTTCCTCTACTGCTCTCCCTTTGATTTTTAGGAGATCCACCCCACAACTTTGTTTTCTTTTTACCTCTCTAGTTTCTACATAGAAGAGAAAACATACCACCCTTGAACTTGTGAGTTTGACTTATTTCACTTAACATAATGGTCTCTAGTTCCCTGCATTTTTCTACAAATACCATATTTTCTTTTTCTTAATGGCTGAATAAAACTCCATTGTGTACATACCACATTTTCTTTATCTATTCATTCATTGGTGGATGCCTAGGCTGGTTCCATAGTTTGGCTATTGTGGATTGTGCTGCTATAAACTTGGGTATATATGTATCACTTTAGTCAAATGACTTTAATTCCTCAGGGTAAACCATTCCTAGTTTTTTGAAGCACCTTCATATTGATTTCCATAAAGATTGTACTAACTTACATTCCCACCAACACTGTAAAAGTGTTCCTTTCTCTCCACATCTTCTCCAGCATTTATTATTATTTGTACTCTTGATGAATGCCTATCTGACTGGTGTGAGATGAAACCTCTGGTGTGGTTTTCATTTGCATTTCCCTAAGTGCTGATGATGTTGAATATTTTTTCATGTATTTGTTGGCCATTTGTATTTCTTCTTTTGAAAAGTGTCTGTTTAGTTCATTTGCCCATTTGTTAATTGGGTTATTTGATTTTATTGGTGTAGTTTTTTGAGTTCTTTATATATTCTAGATACTAATCCTCTGTCAGAAGAGTAGCTAGCAAAGATTTTTTCTCCCATTCTGTGGGTTCTGTCTTTACATTCTTAACAGTTTCTTTTGCTGTGCAGAAGTTTTTTAATTTGATGCTGTCCTATTTATTAACTCTTGGCATTATTTCCTAAGCTTCAGGAGTCCTATTGAGAAAGTCATTGCCTGAGCCTAAAAGCTGGAGTGTTGATCCTACATTTTCTCCTAGGTGTTTCATAGTTTCTGGTCTAATTCCAATGTCTTTGATGCATCAGCAAAATATTTTTAAGTTGATGTCCATGGACATAACTTTAATAGTTGTTGTTATTTTAATAGACTTGCTTATAAAATATAAATATTCTAGACGTATTTTTGAAAATTGCCAACTAGAATAATTACCTTCTAATTGTATTTATCTTCTCTTCATCATTTCCTTGAGCCATTACTCAGACCCAGTGATCATGGAGATCTGATGAAAAAATATTTCCTGGAATAGTTCTTGGGAATCCTTCAACAGATAAAAATAAAACCATTATTGTCATTGAAAATATGTAGTAGAGAATTTAGGAAACATTCTTTGAAAAGTTGAATCTTCTATTCTTTGAAGTACATGTAGATTTAGGCCAACTCTCCACTGATTTCTGCACGTAGAACATTTGCTCTAGTTTCTATCTCACAATAAAACAGATGATAATGGGGTTAGGGTTATGGTGGAAAAAGTAAAAGACAATCTTTTAGGCCTGAAACCTCCTTTTCATATAGAGTTTAGCAAAGTAGTACAACATATTAGGATCTGGCAGTAAACCACACTAATTCTTTTTCTTTCCCCTTCCTTAAACAACTAGTTCAAGGAAAGGCCCCAAGATCTCTCTGAGGTTCATAATCTGACAGTATTCATTCTATCATTCTTAATGTGTTTGTTCATATTTATGAAGCAATGTTTGGTGTGCTTGGGATAGAGAAGCCAATAAAACAAAATCCCCATAATTTAAGAACATTATGTTCCAGTGGTACTGGGGCAGAAATGCAACAAGTTAGTGTTTCTCCCTATTCCCCACAGAAGGTTTCTCACATATTTCAAGGAAAAAAGCATTTTAAGTGATGACTGAGTTCTGGGAAGCTGGGGCTGCACCCCATGTCTGATGTACATTGAATAAACATGTTCACAGTATATTATCTTTCCTGGAGATATAATTCTGCTGAGAATCATGGACAGGATGCTATAATAAAACCAGAATATAACCAAGGGTATTTGGTGTTTGGATTTGTGAACAAAAAGCCTACAGTAAACTAAATTTGGTCCTGGTCTTTTACAGTTGACTATGTCCAGCTTACTCTGTTGCTTTTGGGTTGACATTAACAAGACCAGGCTTGTGGTCTTATCTCCCCCTCAGTAAACTGTAGGCAGAGCAAAATTAGTGTCTACACACTGTACCCAAGGTTAGTCAGCCCCTTGAACATTCTTGCTTACAGAATAGAGGCTGGTGAAAATCTGCAACTGAACAATTTTAACTTGCTACAACCAAATCAGGAATATCATCTATGTGCCTTATAAAGGCAACAGACAACTTGTTACTTATAAATCATGTTTATATTACTCATATAGAAGCTGAGGTAGCTTATAGTTATCATTATCTAATTATGTGAGAATTTATCCCCTGCTTTGAGCATTTCTGGAACAGGGATCGACCATCCACTTCTCCGTGCACATATATTTATCAAGTATGTCCCCAGTCATCTTAAGAGGCCATTACTGAACTCTCACTGTGTGTCATATGGGGAACACAATGGAGGACAACAGAAAGCCATTCACCTTTAATGAAGCTGCCCAGATAATTTTAAGAGATTTTTTTAGTCATGTCACTCTATTACCATAATTTTTTAGCAGTGGTTCATAAATATGAAAGTGGAGTGATTCAAATCTTCCCCTTTTTTATTACATGTTCCAGTAGAAATGAATCTTGATATTTATAATTTAGAATTATCATCAAAAATTTACATTTTGGGGGTACAGCTATTTAGTTTTCTTTATAATTCTATATCACTTTTAATTACCACACCCATTTTAAAAGTCAGATTTAGAAGAGGCAAAAATCTGTTATTTAAAAATGATGTAGTGACAATAACTCCCTTATTAAATCTTAGTGGAAAACACACTTATGATCTGTCTAAAAGAAAAACATCATTAAATATTAAACCTACACTTAAAAGATAATAACTTGTAACATCTGACTGTGCTGTACAAAGAAGAAACCATCCAAACTGGATTTATTTTAGATTCATTATCACTTTTTCTTCTAACTTTAAGAGAAACATCAAAATCTACATTTCACGGGGTCCCTGGAGTACTGCAGGCTGAGTGTGGGGGATGATGCTTCATGGGAAAGCAGCTCCAAGCCCTGTAATGTTTGTATCTGTTTTCAGTCATTGCTATTGTGACAAGTTACTGCACACTTAGTGGCTTAAACAGCAGAAGCTCATTGCACAGCTTCAGAAGCCCAAAGGCCTACATATGCCACAGAAGCCAAAGAGCCCAGGGCAGGAACAGAGGCTCCAGGGGAGGTTCTGTGGTCTTGCTTTTCCAACCTGAATAAACCAGGGTCACCTCCCTATCTGAGGGTCAAGTGAAGAGCAGCCTTCTCCCATCTGCTCCTTGCACCCTCTCTGCCATGTGAAGTTACACACTCATGGAGTTTGAAGAGCAAGACATGGATATGTTAGAGCTAGGGCCTTCCTAGCTCACCACTGGAGATTTCAGCAATGTCCACTCCACAGACAGTGGCCAAGCCTTTACTGTGTGCCAGATGGTTTGTCTTGGGGACATCCGGGAGCAAAGCCCAGGGACACCCCTGCCCTTAAGGTCCTACTTTGGGATAATTCCCAAATACAGGTGCAATTACATGAGGAAGAAGGGCCATGAGAGAGCAGGTTGAGTGTAGAGAGAGAACCCAGGAGTGAGATGGGGTCTGGAATGGAGGGCAGGGGCTTCCTGCAAGGTGAGATCAGACTGCCCTCTGAAGGGACAGTGGCTGCCCTTCTGTTGATGACCCATAGTAACTAGTTTTTTTATGAAGTTTTTCTATTCAGTACTAAAATTAGAAAAACTGGAGAAATGAGAGAAAAAAGAGTAAGTTTAATAATCAGCTCATACTAGCCTTAAAAGCAGCATAAGCTCTCCCCTTGACCTGATAATGTCTAACCACATGGATTGCATCAAGATGGTTCAACACAGCCAACAAAAAATCAGGGTTGTCAACCTGTGGTCCTGTGTAGAAGTGTCCCGCAGAGACATGCAAGTTGGCCTGCCCACCCATGACCATGTGACAGCTGCACACAAATAAGGTTACTTTTGTCCCCACCCAAGAACCCAACATGTATTCAGTCACTCCAGGGAATGCCTGCCAGGAACAGAAGCTTCTGCAGGGCAACTTGGCATGAGGCCTTGACCCCTCTGAGGACCTGAGCAAGTACAGCTCTCCTTTGGACTAATCTTGGACCTCCAGCCTGTTCCAGCTTTTTGTCTACAGTGTTTCACAACCTAGATCAGGAAAGGAGGGAGGAGCAATGCCAGAGCCACCTCCAGAGACAGGGCACAGAATGGTCCTGTGGATGGGCTCTCCTCTCACCCCATCTCTCAGGCAGAGCCAAGGATTCAGAAGCAGAGGTCCCAGGACCTTGGTCCCTGGGTTCTTCCCTATGTGAGCTGGTGTCAGCCTCTTCTCCTGGCTAGACAAGAATGCAGGAGGCTGACTGGCATCCCTTCCAAAGCCCACACTCATGAACCCCTCAGCACTGTGGCTGGGCTGATCGGGTTGGAGGGAGAATTAGCATCAGGAGCAAAACCAGCAGTGCATGGACTGTGGGGGAGGCTGCTTCCAGGAGGGCCTCAGCCTTGGTGCAGCCTACCTGTCCTTGCTCTGCGGTGCCAACATATCACGTGCAAGGGCTTGCTGGATCACTGATGGTCAGTTAGGGACTTGCAAGGTTCTTTTGGCAGGTTACTAAGGTGCATAGTGACTAAGGAGGCTGTAACATTATACAGAACATATGCTTCAGTTTTGGACAGAACTATTTCATGCATTTATTGTTGAATAAAACTATGGTCTGGCATCCATCCCTTATCTCACCCAGTACCCACAACAGTGGTCCAAGTGAACGGCCTCCTCTCCAAGGACAATCAGTGACACATGGCCAATCATAGGCTTTCCTGGGAATGTCTAGACCAAAACTAAAAGCCAAGACGTTTCTCTTCAGGGAACAAGACCTGTGACAGCCCAGGTATCACGCCCCTCCCTTCTGGGGACTGACACCTGTCATAGTCCAGTTCCAAGGTTCTGCTGATTTCTCTTATACCAAACCACCTCTAGCTGCATGGGCCCCTGAAGTCTCCCCACTCCATCCTCAATTAATTGTGCATCATCCTTCTGACTCTCTGAGAGCCATCTCTCCTCTGCAAAAGTTTCTCAGGTATGTTTAGTGGGAACCTCCACTCCCTCCTGTAGCCCTGGATGGCGGTAGCAATCTCTACGGCCTCCAGGATACCATATCACATTCAGTTTGCTATTTTTACAGGCAGGCAAAGTTCTGGTGGCTTCCCTGTCCTTTCATAAGTAGTGGCCCTTCCTCGTGGATCAGAGAACCAATGAAACAGTTCCTTTTTTTTTTTTTTTTTTTTTTTTTTGGTTCCAGGGATTGAACTCAGGGGCACTGAACCACTGAGCCACATTCCCAGCCCTATTTTGTGTTTTATGTAGAGACAGGGTCTCACTGAGTTGCTTAGCGCCTCGCCATTGCTGAGGCTAGCTTTGAACTCACGATTCTCCTGTCTCAGCCTCCTTAAGTGCTGGGATTACAGGCATGCACCACCGTGCCGGGCTTCCAATGTAATAGTTCTACCAGTTGCCAAAGAGTCAATTTTAGTTAGTAATTTAGGAACTGTTGAAAAAAATCACAAGATGGGTCTGAGCATTGGCTTGGGCCACTGAGGTGACCTGAGTAAAACTTTGTTCCTCTCCTGACCTTCAAGAGCCCCTATCCTTACTGGAGGACCACCCCAGCATTTGGGATCAAAGGGATTAATGTCGATTCAGAACCAGATCAAGTAACTCCTGAAAAGTCTATTAAGTCCTTTCCAGAGAGGGGACAGTAGCCACAGTTGCTGTGTGGAAGGTTCAGGAAGACCAGGGTCCGTGTTCTTGGCTAGAGCCATGCAGTAGATTCCCCTTCCACACCTCCGGGCCCATGGCCTGGTTTAGTCTTGCAGGCTTTGTCTGACTCTGCCTTGATGACTTAGGTCATATTTCTGTTCAGCAGACCTGAGCTTGGATTTGTTGCCCAAACATTTTCCAAAATGGCCCTGCTAAAACTTGCAAAAGAACACTAACACCTGTCCTCAGTACTCACAACGTATCTGTGCCCCTCCAAGGGGCCTGCAGGGCCCTGCCTGGTCTGCCTGCTCCTCTCCATTGTCCACTGCTTGCCTCCTGTGGCTGCTGTGCCTCCTTCGCTACTGAACAGTGGCCTCCTCGCTGGCCCTAGCTGTGTTGCTCAGCTCTTCAGCAAGGCCTTCTTGCCTACAGTGGGACTTGCTTCCTGTCCCCCATATTCCCATCCCTCTTTTCTGTTTTACTTTTTTATAAAACCTTCTTGTGACCATATATACCACTTGCTGTCATGATTTAGCCACTCATGGCCTGTCTCCCCCATGAAGTTCAGTCTGCATGCGCTCATAACTATTTCCTGAATGAATGAGCAAGATCGTCAGTGCTCTGTCCCTCACCTGACCTCCAAGAACCCCTACCCTTACCGAAGGACCACCCTAGCATTTGGGGTCCTCACTGTGCTCTGAGCCAGTGACAATCATGGGAGTCAGCCCCACAATTCTGATTTGAAGAAACAGAGGTGGTGATTGGAAAGACAGGGTATCTTGTATTGTCATGGCCAAGTGCCAGCACAGTCACCTTCCTCCAGGGGTTACCAGATGTGTGGTGTTTGCAGTGACTTGCTTCCTCAGACATTGGGGCCGCTGCCTCCCATACCTTCCCCTGAAGCCTGCAGCACTGTACTCTGCGGCACAGGGTTCATCTTGACCACCAGGGATCAGCAGTCCTATGGGTGGCGCCATAATGCTTACTAGGAAAGACAAAGCACAGGGGCTGTGGGTGGAACCAGAAACTGAGTGTGGGACTGGTGCCCTCCCAGGTTCAGTAGCCAGACCTACTTCCCTCTCAAAGGCCCCTCTTGTCCACAGGCACTTCTCTGTCATGCTGTGAGTTTCTAACACAAACCTATTGTTAAAACTTCTTAAATTGTGTGATACAGTGTAGGCTCTTATACTTCCTTGATATGACATCATTGGAAAGAGCTAGCAGATGCAGGTTTCTAGCTGGAACTCACTAGCTGATGGAGAGTCTGGGGCAAACCTCACACGAGGAAGGGGGATCAAGGGCTCAGGAGTATGTGACGCTCCTGAGGGGTGTGGGCTCTGGGCTGTCTACCTTGAAGCTAGGATGTGATGCAGAGAGGGCCCTCAACTCTGACTTTGCTCTCCTGTGCTATGACTTCTTTCCCAGAGAAACACCCTGCTGCACCTTTCTGCCTCATCAATTCCTCTCTGTGACAGAGCTCTGTCCTATCCCGTGGTTTGAAGTGTCTGTCCTCTTAAATGAAAGTCTGAGTTTTTCAATGTGGATTTTTCTGATTCCCTAAAGAAACTTGAAATCACATTACAGATGAGCTCATTTCCTTGACACTCACCCATTACTTTCCTATTTGGGCTAAGGGCCATGTGGGTGGGACTGAAAATCATCTTCTATAATTGTGCAGTTCCCCTTTGGATTTACCTTGGGACTCAGATCAATCTGCACTGAGCAGAGGCCTCTCCAGTATGCACTTGCTGCCAAACTCTTATGCCATTTGTCATCTTTAAACCTCAGCTGATGTCTGTCTGCTGGGCACGACAGCAGACTTGAGGCCTGGCAGCCACTGCGTGCCCTACCCCTATGTCCCCAGGCCCTAGCACAATGCCAGAAGTGACAGATAATTCTGTATATCAGTTTGACTGGGCTAAAGGACATCCAGGTAGCTGGCAGAATGTCATCACTGAGCGTGACCTGGTCATGTTTCTGAAGAGATCATTATTAAACCAATAGGCTGAGTAAAATTGATCTGTTCATCCTCCCTGATGTGGATGGACACCATCCAATCCGCTGAGGTTCGTGTAGAATAAAAAGGCAAAAGGGTAACTATCTCTCTTCTGGAGAAGCCAGCCACCCTGCCCTGCCCTCAGCCTCCAGAACTCATATCCATGGACATATTTCCCAGGCCTTTGAACTCCACTGAGTCAGACCACCAGTTTTCCTGGCTCTCCAGCATGAAAACAATGTGTCATAGGACATTTCATCATCCATATTCTCACAAGTCAATTCCCATCATAAATCCCATCATCTCCCTCTATACACCTTACTAGTTCTATTTCTCTAGGGAAGACTAAAGAGCCCATTGGCACAGATTGGACACTCAGCCAGTGACTTCGAGTGACAGAGAAGCCTAAGTGGCTTCTAGGCACTCATGTAGCAAGGCTGGAGCTGTGCTCTACAAAGGTATAGTTTGAGAGGCTGATGGCCAGAAAGGTTGGAACGTGTTTTCAATTTGAGTTGCAGCACAAGTTGAATTTGTACTATGATAGGGACTCATTGCAAGAAATCAGGATCACTGGCCTCTAAAAGCTGGAAGGATTCTGGTGGGGAAGAAGCAGGAAATAGGGACCTGGAACATTCTGTCCACAAGAGGGAAGACACCATCAGAAACATGTGTGGCAATGAAAAGTGTCTCCAGCCTGATAAAGTCCAGGGCTTGTGGCACTACCTTGCTTTACCTGGCAGCAACCCAGGAGGTGGTGGGTGTTATTCTCTCCTCCTCAGAGGAGGCTCTGACCACATGCTAGACCTGGATATAAGAAACCAGAGCTCAGAAAGTTACAACGGCAGGGCTGTTAATAGCTTGCTGCTCTTGGAGCCCAAGTGAAAAAATGCTTGGGAAACTTCACTGACATAGGATCCTCCTGCACAACCAAGAGACATGGGCCAGAACAGTTGTGAGAAGCAGTCTCAGCCCACAAGGAGAAGCTGCCGTGGGAACCAAGCCACCAAGGTGAAGACACACTGCTGATGAGGTCGGGAGACACTGAGGTTCCTTGAGTAGTGGGAACCCAGAGCCTGTGTGAAGCGGGAAGGGGCCTGAGAGCATTTGCCCTGAACCTGGACACATCTTAAGCATCACACTGACACACTCACGGTAGATGCCATGCCAGCAAAGAAGGAAAACCCAGCCCCCAGTGTGTCTGCTTGACTGGGAGGAGACAGGGAAGATGTAGGACTCATTCAGAAAAACCCTAAAGGGAAAATCCCCCCAACAAAACCTCTTACAAGGAACCCAGGAAAAAGAGGTCCCCCACTGATGGGGAGGAGGTCAGAGGGCCACGTGGCAAAGGAAATGGTAGAAAGGGAGGCCAAGTGTGCAGATTCTGGTCAGAGGAGCTAAAGAAAGCTGTGGAAGGTGGCAGGTCAGTGTCTGCAGGGGTAGGGGGACATCTGGGGCTGGGAAACTGTTCAGCAGAAGGAGCACCAAGCCACAGCCAGAGACAGACTCACATCCAGATCTGAAGCCCCTCCAGTGACTCCTGAGTTTCTACAACTATTCAGTGAACATGGCTTCACCACCTCATGGCAGGGCAAGTCTAAGGCTGTCAAGTCTGCATTCACCATTCCATGGGGCCACTGAGAGCCAGGTGAAGGTGCTTCTGTGCCTTGGGGTTCTGCCTGTTTCTCTGTCGGCTGGTTCTCACATGTCCTTCCTTCTAGTCCATCCACCTAGAGACTGCGCCACATTTATGGAGTGCTCCCCAGTTGCCTCAGTTCTCACCATCCCACCTTAAATCCATTTAAACAAGGAAACGACCCTATGAGGAGGCTCTGACCATATGCTAGACCTGCACCAAGGACAGTGGGACATCCTCCCTGCTGGATCCAGCACTGAGGACGGTGGGGCATCCTGATTCTTGGGATGAGCTCCTCAGCCCTGCTCCTAAGGCTAGTGATCACACTCTCTCCTAGCCTGTACCGACCCCTCCTTTCCCTGGGCCTCTGCTGTCCAGAGACCCTCTTGACCTCTGTAGCTGCTGTGGGAGACAAGTCATCCTACTCTCTCAGCACCCAGGACCAGTCAGTTTCTCAACCCATGACAGCTAAGCTGAGCACTGAGCACACAAATCATACCCAGCACCAGTGGCCACTGTCATTTGTGTTCAACATTCTACCCATGTTCTGAGAAGGCTCAGTCCTCAAACAAGTCACACGTCCCCGGAACATCTACCTGTCAGAAGGGACTTCCAGCTCCCCTACAGAGGGAGCTGGAAGGACACACCTCACTTCCTTGTGGACAAGCACCCTACACAGCACTCTCCTTCCTCCTTGGATGGTACACACTCACTCCAGAAGAATGTCCTGTCTGAGCTCTCCTGGAGGTCAGGACACACCCCAACCCTCCGTAGAAATTGCGGTCACCAAGAAGTTTCTCAAGGCTTCCCATCCCTGTCCCACCCCATCAGAGCTCCCACATCGGTTCTGCATCTCAGAAATCACTTGGCCCTTACAGGAGTCATCAACAACACCCTTTCCAGAAGCCCCTGTCCTCCAGCTGGGAGAAAGTCAGTGTCCAGGAAACCATTCTGCAGAGTGTCAGACAGAGCCAGCTCCATCAGCATTCCTGTAATCTCTCATCCAGAGATGCTCTGCAAAACCAGTGATGAGCAGAAAGGGCTTGCCTCTGCTGACCCCTCAGCAAAAGTGCACAAGGAGCTCACATGTGATCAATAGTGCTGCCTAAAACCCTCCCATGAGATGGGTGCTCTTCTCCTCCCCACAGAGCACTACATGCTGTGGGCAAGGCCTGGAGGCACCTGGAAGCCAGTGTTTCCTACATGTGCAAAGCACCAGTGTCCACACAAGCACCCTGTTTATGCTTATTTCCCACTCAGGCTTGACAGTCAAGCCTCAGTCATTCAGGATACATTTATTCATCTGAGGCTTCAGCTTGTGTCACTCAAGTGGCATAAAGGGAAAGAGAAAAGGTCTTCTTCATGGAAGGCAGCTTCTAGCTTCCATAGGACAAAAGCAGCCTCATCCATGGTTTCTCCTTCCTGTATGCATGTTTATGTTGCTGGACATGACACAGCCCATGTATGCCTTTTGCTCTTCTGCATCTTCAAAGTTTACAATTTCCAAATGCTTTCATTTTCTGAGTCTGGAAGAGAATCAACAAATGTAACAAGACCTCAAAACTGGCTTGAGATGAAATGGATTTTAGGCTTCTGGAATCCCTCGAAGGCTGTGCCAGGCCAGCCACAAGATGAAACATCTCTTTTCTTCTGTGATCATGAAGGTCTCACAAATAAGCTCCAAGCCATTTATCCAAGGAAACAGAGGACCCCACCCTATATGTCTCAGCCCAGTGCATGGTGGAAGTGGTGGAGTTGAGGGATTGAGGGACTGGAAGTAGAGGATGCAGAAGGCATGTGGGCCTTGCCCCATCATTCAGGACAGGTGTCCTGCCTTACCAGGTTTGGCCTCCCTGTGCAGCCATGTGAATCTCTAAGTGAATCATGAACATTGTTCCATCCACTATATCAAAGCTTAGCTCAGCCAGCTTTCCTGCCAAATGTAGACTGCAAGTCAGGAGGCCAAATGTGAGATCACCATTCATCCACCTCCCCACACAGCCCAGTCTTCTGGCCCATCATTGCCCCATGGATATGCTTTACTGTTATGATCTTACTAAGGCAAGGAGTCACTTAGTCTCAGTGGATTATAAAGTGGAAACAGAATGAGGGAGGCAAGGACAATTGCTAGGCCCTCTGGACAACCTGTTAGAGCTGATGGGCAGGCACTGGCTTGGACTCTGGGTCCAGGATGCTGCTTTCTCCTGTCACTGCACATGGTACCACAGATGCATCCATAAGCTCATTGGTCTTGCCACTCAGAAGTCACTCAGCTCATTCTGTGGCTTCAGATGAGGACCAGTGTCTGCTTCACGCTGCTGAGTGGAGAGAACAGGCTTCTCTCCTACAGTTAACATTAGAACAAGTGGTGAAAGACTGAATTCCCCTAAGTGAAGAGAGAGGGAAAGGTCGGTTTCCAATTTTACCTCTCCTATTCAACATTGGACTGAAGGTTCCAGCCAGAGCAGAGACATGGAAAAGGAAGAAAGTATAAATATTGGGAGAAAGGAATGATGTTATCTATATTTACAGGTAATATGACATAGACATCCTAAAGAATCTACAAAAAAACAGCTTGAACTAATAAGTGAGTTTTGCAACATCCCAGGAAAACAAGTCAATATATAAGTTGTATTTCTATATATTGTTGATTTAAAATAAAATTAAGAGGTGTAGTTCAGTGTTAGAGTGCTTGCCAAGCATGCATGAGGCCTGGGCTCCATTCCCAGCACCATAAAAATAAAGTAAAAATATGTATCTGTATATTTGTATAGGTGTATATACACACATTTATATGAGTATACACACATATACATATATATTTATATAGATAGGTAAAGTTAACTTGAAAATACAATTTACAATAATATCAAAAACTTATTTGGGCATAAATTTAATAAAATCTGCAAGAATTGTCTATATCAAAAACTATAAAACATTGCTGAGAGAAATACCCTAGATGGAGGATTCATATTAGAATATCAGTTGAATATCTCAAATTGATCTAGTCATTCAATGAAATCCCAAAAGACTTCTTTTCATAAATCAACAAGAAAACTTAGAGACTCATATGGGCGGTGAAGACCTAACAGAGGCAGCTTCCTGGTGCAAAGCTGAGGCATTTGCCAAAACTGGCTGTGAGGTGAAGCTGCAGAGTTCAAGGCAAGTCTGACCAGAAACCCCAGGCAGATGCACTGCAGGAGAAAATTCAGGTCCAGAACAGATAAACAGACCCACAAGTGACTTTCAGCAAGAGACCCAAACAATTCTGCAGGGAATCCCAGTGGGACACCTCACTCCAACCAAATGGCCATCACATGAAAGTGAGCTCTGCGGTGCCTCTGGATGTTCGTGTATGCTGGGGAGAGACAGTGTGGTAACCACTTAGGAGATAGTTTGAAAGTTTCTTACATCCATTGCATTTCTCCAACCTGGTGATGCTCATCAAGGAGTAAGCCCATCTGAACAGAGGGTGTGCCAGATCCTTCAGTCTCTCCTTACTTCTCAGGCCAGGAGACCCAGATCTGAGGTGGAGCACAGGCCAAGCCAGCCCTGGGCCCAGCATCTTGCCTGGCCTGCCACCATCTCACCCCATCCTCCTTTGATCCTTCTCCTCCTCATCCTCCTTCTGTCCTCCTCCCCTTCTTCCTACCTCCTCCCCTACCCCATCCTCTTCTCTCTCCTACTCGCCTCCTTCTCCCATTCTCCTCCCCATCTTCACTCCCTCTCCCTCCTCCATATCCTTCTCCTCTTCTCCCTCCCCTTCTTCCTCTCCCTCTTCTCACTCCTCTCCTCCCCTCTTCTTCCCCTCCCCCTCCTGGTTCTCAGTGCTTTCAAAGTCTGCCTCCCCAGAACCTGCTAATGAACAGTTAAAAGGCAGAACACACACTCACCCAAGCCCTGGAGACTCCTACTTGATATGGATGGTTTAAAACTAGTTTCCCATTAAATTTTTCTCACAACTCTTTTAATGAAGAACCAAAAGACTCTCTTTAGGTCTTGCTATTCAGAAGGTCAGCTGTGGCTGCTGACATGAGACTAGGCAAGGTACATGCCAGGAGCCATCTGAAAGGACTGTATCTTATTCTGCCTTTGTACAAGCAATGCTTTTGTGCTCCAAGATTCCTGGGGGTGGCAACTCCTGCTCCTGGAATGGAGTCCTTCTTATAATGTCCACTTTCTACACCCATAAGCCAAGGTCAGTGGAGAGGAAGCACTGAGACATTGGCTCCACAGAAAAGGGCAAGAAGCGCAGTTGACTCACTCTCCAATGACCCCAGAAGGCCCCGTGATTCTCTTCCCTTTTATCCCCCGGTCCCTACTTCAGTACTGATGGCCTGTCTCGCCCAATGACATGTTGTATCCACCCAGGGAAGTGCTCTACCAGGCTCTGTTTTGTTTAGCAAGGAGAGACGTCAAAGTCCCATGTCTGGTCAAAGAATGCAGTCATTTCTCTCAAAAGCTCCAGACAAAAGGTCCCTTTTAAGTTTTCACATGGCACCTGAGCCTTCATGAAATACCCTTCAGGAAGGGGCAGTGAGCAGAGTCCTGGAGAATTTCTACGCAGACCCTTCCACTAGGGGACCCTCAGGAGGCAGTTATTTAGAGGTCCTTTTCATGAGTTGGAGCCAAATTCAGGTTGAGCTACTAGCCCTTTGACTCAGTATCAGGCTCCTGTTCCTCCCTAACTGCTCTAGCCAAACTAGACATATCCTGGCACCATGCAAATCACTGCTGATTCTTCTCAGGAACCACAGATGATCCCTCTCCCAAGGAATGAGAAGAGAAGAGCCAGGGGGTGGGGAAGCATGACAGAACTCTCAGCCTTAAAAGCAATAAACACATGCTCTGGCCCTTCTGCAAGTTCCCATATATGAATTGGCCTGGCTAGATCAATGATGCAAGGTTTCATGTAAGTTGATAGAAATTAGGAAGTGTCTGCCCAGGTGAGCTGGTCCCTGTGGAGAATCACGGGGCCTTCCGGGGTCATTGGAGAATGAGTCAGCTGTGCTTCTTGCCCTTTTCTGAGGAGCCAATGTCTCAGTGCTTCCTCTCCACTGACCTTGGCTTATGGGTGTAGAAAGTAGACATTATAAGAAGGACTCCATTCCAGGAGCAGGAGTTGCCATCCTCAGGAATCTTGGAGCACAGAATCCCATGCAGAGAGCAGAGGACTCTGAACCAGGGCTGCAGGAGGCTGGGTTCCCAGCCTTGTGGTCCAGACAGAAGGCTTTGCTTACACTCAGCTCTCCTGGAAGTGGGGGCGGAGTGGGGGGCCTACTCTGGGTGCCTGTAGGATGGAAGAAACCTATGGCTGCATCCCCTGGGAAGCCTCTCATGGCTGCAGCCTCCCAGAATCTAGTGCAGGGCTGCAGCCCTGCAGGGAAGTACCAGCCACAAGCACACCTGAGAAATCTCAAAGCCAGTTGTCTGGACAGCTGCTGCTCCAGCCCAGTCTCACCAAGAGAAAAGAGGGGTGAGAAAGGCATCAGGTATAGGAGAGAGCAAAGCAGAGCCGTCCTGGACCCACTGCAGCAGAGAACAGATTGGGTCAGCTGCCCAAGGCCCAGCACTTCTGCTGGCTTAGGCAGGCCTCCCAGCCCTGCTTCACTTCCTTTCTCTAACAGGATGGCCAACATTTATGCTCTGAGCTAAGATAAGCCTCCATTTCAGCCCAAGACCCTCATCCAACCATACTGACGATGGGCACAGCCTTCCCATTTCCTGAGCACACAGGCTCTGTACTCAGGCCAGCAGTTTGGGAGAAGAGGGTTTCTGTTCCAGGCAGTGTCATTTGGCTCAGGCTCCAGCTTGTGTCCAAGGAGGAATAATTACACCAAGGTGGGTTCCCACCAGATGTGGGCATGGTCAGCTAAATTTGGACCTCCAAAGGTGTCCACCCTCCAAGAACCTGGATATGTATCGCCTTGCATGCAAGAAGCCCTTTATGAATGTGGTTAAGATGAGGACCCTGAGACGGGGTAGCATTCTGATTATCCAAGTGGGTGTTTTCATGGAGGAGGCAAGGTCCTCAAAGAAGAGGTGAGGGAACAACAGGAGCAGAGAAGCAGCTTTGAATACAAGGACCTGCAGCCTTCAGAAGCCTGAAGAGGACAGGACAGAGGCCTGCAGGATCAGAGAGGCCAGCCCTGCTGATATCTTATTCTGACTCCATGGGGTGCATCCTGGACTTTGACTTCCAGCATCAAAAGAGAGTGACTGTGTTTTGTTTTAAGCCACTCAGTCCAAGGTGGTGTGATACAGCAGCATCAGTGGAACAGGAAAATGTCCTGCAGCTTGGCCACCCCCAGCCTGGCACCCAGGAAGCAGGAGTTAGCCTTTAGTTTGTCATCATAGGGGATGATTAGTAAGTGAAACAAATGGGCATAAAACCAATTGGCCCATGGAGGCCGCATGACCATGCTGGATACACCTGCTTAGGTTTGGGTTTTTGTCTCTTGGAACCACAATCTGACCCAAAGCAGCCAGAGCTTTCCTCACTCAGCCTCTGCAGGAGGCCCAAGGCAGGTGTGGAAGCCTTTGTGGCAGTCAGAGCTGGAGGGAAAACAGCACCCAAGACTAAAACCTAAATGTCATCTCCATTCAAGTCAGAGGTCCAGGTATTGATTGCTCCACTACAGACTGTTTACAGGAATTAAAAAATTAAATTTGCTCTATCAGTTCATCAGTATTAAGCCACTGTTGGTGGGTCTTGAACTCTAGAAACATCTGGTAAGCTCCCCACAGAGTTTTTGCTCTGAACCAACTCAGAGAAGCAGGTGAGACCATTCCCTCCAGGCTCTGCACACACAGGGTCCCTCTGTCATCCACCTCCAATTCTTTACTGCACATCCACACAGTCTGGCTGTAGGATGCTGAGGGCTGTTTTTACCCAAGGAAAGACACAGGATGAAGGGCTGGAGGTGACATGGATGAACTGTGCCAGGAACTATAGTCCAAGGGCAACTGTGCAGAGGTTCCAAGCCCCTCCAGGAGGTCTGCCCAGTGGAAATGAATTCCTGGGCTGAGTTCCATAATTTATGGAAACAAATGCCCAGGAAAAAATATGGCTGTTTTAAAGAGTGCTTTCATTAGTTTACTTAAAACTGGAGTCCAATTAAAAGCTAATAAAATTCTAATACACCCAGAATTCTTAGGAAGGGAGGAAACAATGGTGTGTTTTCCTCTTCTCTAGAGAGCGTCAACAAGACCTGCGCGAGTGTGTGCCATGAGTCCCACAAGACTGCACCTCACTCTAGGACAGCAGTGGTTCAGGAGAAATGTCTGGAAATGACACTCACACACAGATGACACCAGAGTCCCCAGCATGGCTCTGAGGCAGCAACCTCAAATCCTGCCATAGGTGAGAGGAAGTAGAACTCCTCTCTAATGGGGCAGGGCTCTTCCCAGACAAGACCATAGCCATGATCGGCACATGTCTATGATCTGCCAGGGAGCAGGTATTACCCTAGCCCAGGCAGCCAGCAATGCTTTCTCACAGGACACATTATAGGGGGCAAGACACATGGCAAATGAATCCTCTTACAGGGAATGTAGCAAAGATACAGAGCAACTAAGGGGAGTGAGGGGCCCATGGGCTGCACACAGAAGGTGCAGAGGACTTAGAGCACATGGCTACAGGGCAGAAGGTGTCCAAGGAGAGCAGGGGAGGTCAGATGCCAGGGCAGCAGGTGAGCAGGTCATGATGCTCTTGACACAGGGTGAGCTCAAGTATGATTATGGGGCAGCCACTTTCAGGCTGACAGGAGTTTCTTGGGAGCTGCAGGGCACTGAGCATTTGGAAGGATCTTCTCACACCCTATAATACCTGTGAAGTAGGTGCAGGCAATTCCATTTTCAAAGGATCAGAGTGAGGATGATAGAGGCCTGTGATATTGCTGAGGACAGGAATCCTCACCTCACCTCTCCATCCCAGCAGGGAACAGAGCATCAGAACAGAGCGTCTTCTTTCTCCCAGAAGCCTGCCACGGTGCAACCTCAGACATGGGGGAGATGGGCCTGGGGCCTAGGCATATGTGGCCAGAGGAAGGCTAAAGACCCCCTTCATGCCTGGCAGCTCTCTGGTGAGCTGGGAACTCTGCTTTGCACCATCCTGGGAACACAATTCACAGAGAATATGGGGCGGGGGTGCCTCACACATGGAATCAGAAAGGGAGGTGCTGGAGCTGCTCCCGAGAAATGTTATTGGCTTCAGTTGACTTCACCTGGGCCCAGTTTCCCCTCAGGCATCCTCTAGCCTCTTATCTTGTCCAGAACCAGCAGTTTACAATGGGTCTCATGGGGCACTTATAATCACCCCACCAGGTGCACTCGGCCCAAGATGCACACTCAGCTCCACTGCCCCAGGAACTGAGAAAGGAGGCAACTTCTATAACAACCATTCTCCAGGTAAGAAGGAACAGGGGAGTCCCCACTCCCATATGCCCTCTTCTCTCCTGTCATGGGAGGCAAGAAGGCCAAGCCTGGCAGAGCTGGGCAAGTGGCCTGGCCCGTCATCCTCCCTCCAAGCCTGCGCTGATCGGTTGTGCACACCTAGAAGGTACCCCAATCACTAAGAGATAATTTTCAAGGCACATCAGAGATGGGACAGCTGGGAGTTTGAAAAAAGTGGAGAAAAGAGGTCTCCACTAGGATCCTGGCATGTGAACCACCACTCACACATGTGAGGTCCTGGATGAGAAGTGACAGCTCTGTCCTGGGCTCAGGGACATAGTCATAGCCAGTGTGGCAACCCTGGATTCCTCAAGGGGAAGACCGACCCACATACCTGTGATTTCTATGCCCACTCAGCACCCTGCACACCCCCATCACAGACCCACAGGAGAGCAGCTCAAAGTCCCAAGCCCAGGATATCATTAGCTGACTGCCCTCCCAAGATGCCAGAGCCTGAAGGTCATTCTACAGGAGCTGAGGGGGAAGCTGGGCCCTTATCCCAGATGCACATCCATGGCTGGCCTGGCTCTACCTTGTGTCCCTTGTGTGTGACTTGAGCCCCACCCTCCCTGAAAGCCTGAGATCTGGCAGCTGGGGTCTGCCCACACACATTCCCACCTGTCAGGCTCAGGAAAAGCTTCTGCAGCAAGCATATAAGTGCTCCCCAAGACGAAGGCCATCTTTGCCTCTCACACACAGGCTGGGCACAGCCTCCAGGAAGGCAGGTGAGCCTGGAGTGAGCTCTCCTGGTCTCCATTCCTCTGCACAGGAAGAACCTAGAATCCCCCATGGACTCATGCACAGAAGGGGAGAGAGCAAGAGCTACTATGGCTGGAGGCTGGACAGTACCTTCAGACCAGGAGCTGTTTGGGGCTTAATTCTGCATGAGGACCTGGAAGTCTGACCAGAGGAGAAAATGGAATATGCTGGCCAAGGAGAAGCAGTCTAAGAGGGGGGATGGGGCCTAGGCTGGGCTCAGAAGCATCAGCAGGGAGAAGGGAGAGGACAGAGAAGAGGATGGAGCAGGTGCAGAGGTGGCTGGTGTGGCACATGCACTCACTAGCCAGCCCCCACTCAGCGTAAGCTCACAGAGAAACGCTGCTATGGGCGAACTGACTGAGGAGGAACGAGGGCAAGAGAAAGCACAGGGCTGAAATTAGAGCTCTCAGCCCAGTTTAGAAGTGGCCTAGAGGAATGGAAGCTCCGCTGGGTGACATTCATCAGATGAGGCTTTGCCCCCACCCCATAGGCCCCTGGGGTCTTGGGTTGAGTCATTTCCTCAGAGAATGGGAGGTACATGGCCAGCCAGGGATTAGACCTCCATGTTGACCCTCCAGGGTCCTAAAGCAAGCACGCAGCAACCACACATGAGCATTGGCACACTCAATCACACAGCCACACAGAACCCACCCAACAATGGATGCACGTACAAGCCCCATATTTCACACACACACATACACACACACCTCACATGTAGCCTCACGGGCTACCATGGTCTGGGCCAGTCCTTGGAGCCACTGAAGCTCCCTGGCTGGTGTGGAGCTGCACTGGGAAGGGCTGGCTCAGCAGGCCGGGCCACCTGACTGGTTGTGCCCAGAATGTGCCTCCTCCATGACATGGGCCTCTCCCCTGTAGAAACTCATGTACTTGCTTTTCCACCAGTATTCTGTCCCCTCAGCCACCCAGGCCTGTGTCTGGACAGTGTCCAAGAGAAACATGCCATGTTGATAAGGCAGAGAGGGAAGTGGTGGGCAGCATGTCACCAGGAATGGCCCCTCCACAGCTGTATGTGGTACACTGTTCCTGCTACCCATCACCAGCTGTCACTCAGCCTTGAAGGTGTCCAGCCTGTCCTGAAGCCAGGCAAAGTGGCTTTGCTTCTGTGCCCTCAGGGAGAGCAGGAGGCCTAGGCTGGAGGCCACAGTCTAGAAACCCTGGCAGTTCCTGCCTCCACCTACACTTTCTTTCCAGACTTCCCTGCCGCCATCTTAGGAGCAAGTACTTTTTTTTTTTTTTTTTAATATTTTTTTATTTTTAGGTGGACACAATACTTTTATTTTGTTTATTTTTATGTGGTGCTGAGGATCTAACCCAGTGCCTCACATGTGAGAGGCAAGGGCTCTACCACTGAGCCATGACTCAAGCCCCAAGTCCTTTATTTTTGCTGAGCTAATTACATTTATATTTATGAAAAATCTCCACAACGTGAGCAAGTAAGAGCTGCAACTTCTGATGTAGAGATGACTAGTCCTCAATAGGTTCTGCACCTGGTGCTGGAGTCAAAATGAGCTGGGTCCCTAGAGGCATAATAAGGGTCAGTGTAGACCATAAGGTCCTACAGACAGGAGCATCTGCTGCTCTTCTCCCCGGAACAAGGGTGGAAGAAAGGCAAGCCCCTCCCCCCATTTCTGCTGGGTTCAGGTTTTTAGGGATACAAGGGGTGGTAGAGGGTGTGGAAGGTGCCTCCATTCCTTCCTTTCTTCCTAGGTATTTATATTCACAGTGTTTAGAATGATTTGCCAAGCCTCCACCATCTGCAGAAGTTGCTCCAGGCACTGGGGCTCCACACATGAAGAGCCCATGATCAGGAACTTTAATGAATCACTTGCAGGAAATGATCTGGTTTTATGATGGAGAATTATGGGGTCATAATTTATACCATGGCAAGGGGCCAGATGGTCTTCTGAGGAAACTTGAGAACAGGCCTCAGTCAGGCCATCACCTTGTACAGAGAGGTTTTTATTCATCAGGGCCAGTCTACCTACTTCTAAGATGCAAGCGGTGGCTGCCTTCAGAATGTTCAAGCACTAGGAGTGGCTCTCAAACCCACTAGCTAGCATTGCATGAGGCAGGCAGGTCAGAGGGCTTGCCCTCCTTGACCAAGTTGTCACTCCTTGCCTTCCTATGGCACAGCTGCCAACAGATGGCTTCCCTTCTGACAGAGCTGAACTCTGAGCTGTGGGTCAGGCAGTATCCCCAGGGACCATGAAACTGAGTCAAATGATGAAGCCCAGAGGCTGGAAACCAGGCTCACCCCCCTGGGTATCCCAGCCCTGCTGCCCTGACCTTGCAGGATCCCTGGATGGCACCAGTCCTCCATTGGCAACACTGAATCTGAAAACTAGAGGGGATGGCAGCTATTCAGGGTGTATTTGATGTAACAGATCAATAAATGTCCAATTCATTCTTAAGATTCTGACATCACTGCTCACATCTCTTAGAACAGGATGAGGACAGAGGAGATGGCGTGTCCTTGATATTCAAGTTCCAGGTAGGTGGGGGACAGAGTTGGCTGCCTTGTCTCAAGGCCGGTCCTAGCTGTCCCCACAGCTCTGGAGACCAAGGTGTGACTCTCTTTCACAACAATATAGCCAGGCCAAGGGTGTTGTCTGCAGAGCTGGGGGGCAATGGATATTGTCTCCTGGGCATGTGATGAGGAATCTGTCTAGAGCCATCAGTGCCTGGATGGTCAAGGACACAGGTCCCCAAGTATCTCCAGAAGCCCCTTCAGGTGATGCTGGCTCACAAGAGTGACAAGTGGGGACCATTCCCCAATCCTTGTCATCCCACTCACAGCTTGGATGCCAGACCCAAAGGGTCTGGAACAGGAATATTGTTCCCCAGGCACTGGTGGTTGGGACCAGGGGAATCTGGACCCCAGAAAATCAAGGAAATAAGTGCCTGCTCCAGGTGCAAGACTCAGCAGGGGTGAGGGGCAGAGTGGGCCCTTTGTTTCCTGCAGAGATGGCCACTTGAGATTCCCAATTGCCATTCTTGCACTCGACAAGTTACCTACACGAAATGAACTCTGAACTCATGCAGGATCCTGAGCAACCCGAGTCTAGAAGACCTAGAGCTCCTTGACAGCACTCAAAGGCCCTTTGACGAAGACCAAGGAACCTGTGGGCCTGTCCTGAGGGCCACAGCCACCACCTTACTGGTGTTCTCTTTGCAATCGTGCAACACCACATGGCAGCAGTCAACGTGTGCATAACATCCATGGGGAATGACTTACCATCACCCACAGCCAGTGAATGGTCCCCAAAATACAACTCTGGACTTCAGGCCATGCCTTGACTGTGACAGGCCATGCCTTAACTGTGACATCCTCCCACAAGCCCCATGAGTGACTATCACAAGGAAAATGACCCCATCCCCTCATGGAGCCCTGAGTGGACCTGCCAATCCAAGGGCTGAAGCCCCATGTGCCCAAGTCAGCCCAATACAAAAGGGTAAGCCCTGTTCTGAATACACTTGCCTTAGTGACCTTTGCCCTGTGACAGTAAGCCCAATCACATCCTGAGCAAACTGATAGAGTCTGAGGGACTTTTCTTCACCTCACAGCCCAACTGCACTGAGTACTATTGGAATCCACAGGTGAGAAGCATTTATCACCCTCCTGTCCCAGCCAGGTATCCAGGCACCCAACTGTGTGCATCTGCATGTGTGAACATGTCTGTCAGCTCGTGGCAGTATAGATACATGTCTGTATCCTGTGTATGCCTATATGAATACAGGTCCGTGTGACAGAAGTTTGTGTGGGGGCGTTGTCCCTAGACATCTTGATGTCTTAGGACACACACAGCACTGTGTCCTGTGGTACCCACTGGCCTGCAGGAAGGAAGCCCGTGGCAGACATGCAGGGACTGAAGCCGCCCTTGCCACCCCTCACACGCTGCCCTATCTGTGTCCAACTTTACGTGCCATGGCCTAAGCTTTTAGAAACCAGGAGCAAAGATCCCTTCATCCCTGATTTCCACTGATGTGTTGTTTCCCAAGGAAGAAGGGCAGGGAAAGGCCAGGAAGAAATGTGGGCTAATCCCAGAATAGCAATCACCACCTCCCGCTGGAGCTTAGCCCTGAGTCTGACACAGTCCATTGAGCTGCTGCTGATTGCTTTTATTATGTTTTTCTGCTCTTTCCTTATCTTCGTCCAATCTGAAACTGAGGGCTCTGGGACTCTGCTCCATTGGGAGAGTATAGGCCTTGGCGTCTGGATATCAGGGGTGAGATCTGAGCCCAGCCCCACGGTACTGACACTGCACATGCCCAGCATGAGAGACTATACTTAGCTGAGATGTCAGACCTGGGGCTGGTCCAGGGCTGGTTAAATGTCCCCAGCCTCCTGACTTGTCCTCAAATGAACAAAGTGATCTGGGCTTTCCAATAGGCTTCATCCTAAATACCTGGCTCTTCAGCTCCTGGCTTCTCCTGGGACCTGAACCTCCCAGTCCAACCTGAAAACTTAAAACTTGATCACCAGGGAAAACATCAAGGCCTGGGCCTGGCTCTGCTGAGGATAGGTCCCTGGCCTGCCCTCTAGCATCCTGGATCCCCAAGGTGGAGACCATCTACCTCCTTCCTAAGCCTAGACTCAAGGCCCATAAAGAAGTACAGCCCCCACGGCCTCCTTCAGGCGGCAGAGCAGGTCTCATGGAGACCAACTCTGTCTGTTCCAAGGTCCCCACCACCCCTTCCCATGAGACTCTCCAAGCCACGAGCAGCAGAGACATATTTTCCCAGGGGCCTGCCAATATCCCACTGGGTCCTTCTCTTCAGCCTGAACCAGCAAGCAGACTATCCTAAAAACCTGGGAATTTGACAGACTGGAGAATAAAAAGAGGCAAGTATATGTTTATTTCCCTCAAATACACAAACAGTGAAATCCAGGGGTATATACAAACGTAGTGACACGTGTTGGGGACAGCTGAGTGGCAGTTTGGCCCTCCAGCCCCACATGGCCTGTCAGAGCAAGGGCTGCAGGAGTTTGCCCTCACCTTTTCTTTCTGAGCCTTCTGTCCAGTTGAGAGTTTTCTGATTCACATGGTCTCCACATCCCAGAGCTCCAGGTCTCTGGGTGGGGCTGTCAAGGGGTCCTGTGTCCAGGCCTGTGAAATGCCTCCTGCCCGGCCATGCCTAGCCCTTTCTTTTAACTGAAAATATGGGTCCCCCTTTCAGTTGGTAGGAGTCTGTCCAGGCTCTAGCATGTTCCCAGCAGGGGCCTTGCATGTGGCTTGTCTGGGGCAGAGTGTCAGTGGTTCTAGGGGAAGATAGAGTCCCCAGAAGAGGACAGAGGATGCCCATTGTGGTGCTACCTCTTAAAAGGCACCATCAGGGGCCACTGCAGCCCACGTACATTTTCAAAGTCCCTCTGGCTGCTTTGCAAAGACTGTCATGATCCTTCAGGTACTCTCCCGTCCCCGGGGCTCAGAATCATGTGCCGCCTGGGAGTTTTCCTCATTAATTGCCACCTGCTGTCCCCCGATGACATACTGTAGCTCTAGTATGGGCCTCTACACCCCCTGGGAGGTCCCTGCCAGCCACGTCTCAGCCATCCAGGAGGAGACACCCCAGCCTGGGGACCTAAGGTCACCAGGATGGGGAGAGGAAATGGTGGTAGCCAAAGGCACAGGGGTCTGAAGCAGAACAAGAAAGGCCTGATTCCCAGCCATGTTCTCCATTTTTGACAATAGGTTATCAAAGCCCTGCTTCTTTTAAAGCATGTAGAAGGACCTTCCCACATTCTCACAGCGCAGAACTCCAGGCTCTGATCCTTCATGACCTTCCTGGGGTGGCAATGTGAACACTTCCGCCAGTCAGTCTCAAAGAGGCCCAGCACATGAGCAAGCCCATGTGCATTGTCCTGGTGCCAAGAGCAAAAGGTATGCTTGCAGAAGTCCTGAGCAGTACATCTGCACAAGCCGCCATGAGACTAAGCTCTACTCCTCACTTCCCCCAAGACTGGGTCAGGCCCTCACGCATGCACGGTCTCCCTTGTGCTCTGGCAGAAGCCCAGTAAGCCCCTGTTCAGATGGTGTTGCCTCTTTGTGACTTCTATATTGAATTGAGCAAAAGGACCCAAGGCTGAGCTGGAGACACCAGAACTAATAACAGCTGTGTGACAGGGGACAAGGAGCTTCCAGACACATGGTCCTGACTACACATCAGCCTCAATTCCCAGCTTCTCTCACAATGGGCACAGTCTCAGCTTCAGGTGCCACTGACATCAGGAATAACAAAAGATATGGCCCCTGAGCCCTCTAGGGACCCATGAACAGGGACATGCTGGGGTCAGGTGTCAAATGGGGGACAACACCTCCCTCTGGAAGTTACCACTCCATTCAAGCCTGTGTCCCATGCAAGACCTGTTTAAAAACATACAGTTTTTCCCTGGCATTCTGCAGGTGAGGAGTCTGCAGTGAGTCTCCCTGGGTTAAAATCAGGGTGTCGCAGGGTTTTTTCCTCTGAAGACTTGCAGGGAGGGTCTGCTCCTCTGCCTGTTCAAATCCAAGGCTGTCCGCATTCAGGGCTAAATAATTCCCATTACTGCCTCTTCAGTCAGGTGGACTCTGGCCCACCTCCATAATCCAATTACATTCACAAAGTGCCTGTATCTATGTCAGGCACCATATTTACAGACTCCACACATGCCATTGGCTGGGACCTTCATTCTACCATGGCATCCAGGCTGCAGGTAAGAGAGTAGCTCAATGAGTGGACACTGATGCCCTGTAATCCATCTGTGCTAACAGAATGTCAATCCTACAAAATCCCTCCAGGCTTCCTGTTGCCTTAAAGCAACCCCCATCAGGCAGCCCCCATCTCTGCAGCACCAGCTCTCCCTTCCCAGGCTGCTCCTCCCTCCTGTCTCAGGCACCCAGCACCTTGCCTCTCCCATCCCTGGCTTCTCTCATCCCTAGACTCTGCAAACACTCCTTGGCCTATTTCCTATCCACTTCTGATTCTTATGTGGAGTCTTAGAGAATCCACACATGGCATTTTAGGATTTGAAGCCATGCCTCTTGGTCAGCAAGCCCTCTCCTAGAGGAACCTCCAGGCGACCCTCCTTCCCACATCCAAGAGGTCACAGACCCAGAAAGGCAGTCAGCTGCAGGTTCAGCAGGGCTGGTGGCAGAACAGTTGTTCTGCCAACGCACCCAGAGGTGTGGTCCATAAGCAGAGGGCCTGTGTCCGCATCTATATGCCTAAGTGAGTTTGTGCAGATGTGACTGTGTGTCTCCATGTATCTCTGTGTCCACTCTCTTGCAGGACCAGAAACCACAGTCCCATTCCCTTCCATGATCAGCCTTCTTTGGGGACACAGGGAGGTCGGTGTCCCACAGGGGCCTCTGACTCACAGGCCACTTCCTCTTGCCCTGCCACCCCCAGGCAGGAGCACAGGCACCCACAACACAGACCAGAGCATGACTCACCCACCTGCCAGTCTCCAGTTGGATGGCTTCCTGGGAAGGGCAGTGGAGGACATGGGAGGAGCCATGAAGAGGGGGACTAGGCCTCCCTGGGCCTTGACCCAGATTCCTCCCACCTTCTGTTTCATGGTTAGTGTGAAACTCTCTAGTATGGGTAGGAAGCCCACTTACCCCAAGGCCACAAGTTGTCCTGCATCTCCCAGGCAGAGTGTTTAGGGAAGCCTCTCCTGAGAGTCCTACACCCATCAGTGGATGATCTGATGAGTTCCAGGGAATAAAGGCCCATTCTCTTCCACATAGAAACAATCTCCCATGCCCAGGCCTGTCCTTTTCCTGTGGGAAGAAAACCCACAAGAGAAAAGGGCATCCAGAAGGCAGTGGCTGCAGCCCAGAGGCCCACCCTGGGAGCCCATATGTCTGGAAGCTATGAAATTCCCAGAATTAATTCAGCATGGCATTGACTCTAGTCTGCTCTGCTTTGAGGAATAAGTGTTGAGTTGTGAGCGCACATACTGCACACTCAGTTATACCATTGACACTGGATTCCGGGTTTTTCTGTTGTCCTTGCATTGAGCAGACAGCTGGGGCACCAAGGCGAAGGGGAAGCGTGGACCTGCACAAGTGCTTTTGTGTCTCTGCATGTGCCTGTGTGTCTGTGTCTATGTGTGTGCATGGGTGTGAGCTCGTGTCTAAATTCATATGTGTCTGTGTGGGCATGAGTGTGTATGCATCATGGGTGTCTGTATATATCTCTGTGTGTACAGGGATATGTCTACATGTGCATGTGTATGCATATCTGAGTTTTGAATCTGGGTGGGCATGAGTGTGTGTATGTGCATGTGAGCGTCTGAGTGTATATGTCTGTGTGTACATATGCATGTGGATGTCTGCACATGTATGGGTGAGCATGTGAGTATGTACATATAGGTGTTGAATGAATATGTGTATGTGTGTGTGTTTTGCATGTACATGTATGTGGAGTGTGTGAATATGTGCATGTGTGTCTGAGTTTTGTGTCTGGGCGGATATGAATGTGTGTATGTACAATTGGGTATCTGAGTGTATGTTTCTGTGTGCATGTGTCTGCATACTTGTGTGTGCACATCTATGTGGATGTGGTGGAGCATGAGCTGTGTGAGATGGGCTGTGTGAGATGGGCTGAGTGGGCATTGTCAAAGTGAGCATGTGCAGCTCCAGACCCCACAAAGCTCCTTCCTGTGAGTGCATGGAGACCTACCCGTATTACAGACTGAGGCTGAGAGCTGGATGCAGATGGCAAGGCAACCTTTGCCTATGGTATCCTCTTGAAGGGGATATGGAACATATGCCCCCAGAATTCCTGTTCCCTTTGGTGGCAGAATTCATCTCCCAAGCCCAGGCTCAGTTCTGAGGAAGTGCTTTGGGTCCAGAACCTTCTTGGTTTTAAGGGCAGGAGAGGGAGTTCCAGGCCAGAACACCTATCTCATACAGGTATGGTCTCCCTCACTTGCTCCCGGCTCCATGCTTTCACGCCACACAGAATCCCCAAAATGAACCAGGTGGAGAGGAGGAAGGTCCAAGGCCAGTCTTGGCCTACAGCTTAACTCAGTTCTTAGTAGAACCATGCCCAACTCCCAGCCCCAGAGAGCTCCATTCCACACTCAGAGGAGGTGCAAGGCTGCATGTAACTCTTAATGAACTGTTTGCTGCAAATGCTTTCCACCTCCAAGCCATACTCTCGGAGTTAAACCTGGCATTTGAGTGCAATAATAAAGCCAGGGAAGCTCTGTTAGTCAGCAGGACACTACGAAAATCCAATTAAGTTGTGCATTTTAATTCCTTTGCCTGCCCAGCTCACTGCTGGATAAAGAGACGGAGAACGTGGTTTATCTGCGCAGCCCAGAGGCAGGTGCTTCCCCACCGTGATAAACCCAACTGAGCTGCAACCAAGAGGGTGAGAATGGAAGTCATTAAAAAAAGAGCATTTCCAATGCTGATCTTTCATTAATGCAGTCAGAAAGTGCTGGAATAAGGAGATTAGTTTGTACAAAAGGGTAATTAATTATATTTAGGATCTTCTCACTAGCAGACCCCAGAGCAGGGAAGGTCTCTGGCCATCCAGCAAGATCCTCCAATGGTCAGAGTTCCAAGAGTAGGACCCTGGCTAGACACCCCAACAGGTCAGCAAAGAAGACTGACCTGGGTGATTGAAATTTGCACACGTCCAGGCCTTGGATCTTGAGATTGGAGTGTTCGTCTTGACACCAGAGCATGCAGCCTATGTGGCCCTGAACACTGGCATGAATGGGTTTTTCCACAACCTATACAATCTGAAAGACAGCAATGTAATGGCTTTGCACTCCTTTGAATAAAGTGGTCCTGAGAAGCAGGCTGAGCCATCTCTACTGAGGGCAGGAACCTGTGATCAAACAGGCACACACCAGCACTTGGTATCTCTTCCCAAAGAGAGACAACTCCCCGAGTATTCTGCATGGGGCCTCTCTACTGTCTTCTGCATAAATATGTTCTTTCATATCCATTTCTAAAATATCTAGTTAATTGGTGACTGCTGCCTCTCTGGAACCCCATTCCCTTTATCCGTGGGCTTATTTCTTCATGTACATCAACAATTGCATTTTTTTAGTTGAGTCTAGAAATGCTGGCAGCAGATACGCCCACTCAGTCTGCCTTCTGAAGCTACAGATATTAATGTTCAGTCAATCATCATGATGCCCACTTGCTTCATGACCCAGTGCATGCCAAGGTTTGGGACTGGTTTCCTTAGAGCCAGGACAAATGCTAAAATATTGCCAGTAACTTCTGGGTAATTTGATATTGATGTTTGTGACTATATTCTGTTTTTTGCAATGAGCATTGACTGCTTTTGAAGGTGCAAGAAAGTTACAAAAATAAAAAAAAATGTTAGGGAGAGGGAGAAAGAGAGAATGAGAGAGAGGAAAAAAACAAGAGTGATGGGGGAGGGCAGGAGGGATGGAAAGAAGGAAGGAAAGCAAAGCCGTCACTCAGATCCTTGTCCTCTGTGGGGAGGCAAAGCCCTCTCCTAGTCCTCTAGGAGGACCAGCAAATCCACATCTGTTTACTTCTTGGAACTTGACAAGCCATGTAGGCACTGTTCTCCTTTGAGTTAATTTTCAAACTTAAAATGTAATAGTAAAATGGAACAGGTTAACAAAAGCAAATATGGATTTCTATTATCCAATAATCTGGGACTTTTAGAGCAGAACATGCCTCAAGTAACCAGCATATTGTGGGCACTCTTCCAGAGAGAGTCTTCTCATGCCTGTCCTGGGCACAGCTGGAAGCAGCGGCCACTGTGATCTCCTGTGGCCTCACTCCTGCTCATTCTCCAGGCCAAGCACTAGCCTGATACCTCACGAGTGCAATGTTGTGGGCCCTGCACCCCTCAGACTCAGTTGGGAGCCTGGACAGTAGAATGGAGGCTTCCTATCCTGCTCCCAGGTGGGGGTGTCACAGGCATTATCACAGCTCTCAGAGCAACTTGGCTTGAACAAATGCTTTCAGAGTTCTCATGACTAGATTAGAAAGATTAACAAGATGACTTGAAAAACAGAATTCATTTATACTGATGGAAAAACAGGCACAGAGATTTACACACAGGAGTAGAGCCAGGTGACCTGAGGCAGCACAATTTTATCCAGCTCTGTGGGAGAAAGCAATGCTTCTGAACTTGCTGCAATTCTTACCTGGTCTAGAAGCTGTTTCTCCTTGCACTTTCCTGGAGGAACCACAGCTGCTGGCCTCTGGGTTCCTGAGAACCCAGTGACCCTGGCTGCCTGGGACCCCATCTTAGGGTGTCATTCATTTGCTGTGTGACTTGGAGTTGGTCCTTCTGCCTTGCAATGTCTAGGTTGTCTTGCTATGTGAACATTACTCTCTCACACCCCAAAGTGTGGCAAAAATAAAAGCCTGACGCCATCAATGTGGATTCATCCATAGAATAGATACATAAATCATACTTCCTAATTAACTGGAATATTACAATGAATGAGCTATAAATTATAAATCAACATAATCTAAAACTAAAATAGGTAGAACAACATAAGCAAGATGGTGGACTAGGGAGCCCCAAACTCTTATTCCTTGTAGGGACCATAAAGGCCAAATAGGTTTTGTTATAGCTCCAGGATCCAATTAAGAGGGTGCAGCAACCCATGTAGGAGAAAAGTCAAAAGAAAGTAGGAAAAATTATTGCATTTTGTATACTTGTGCCCTTGCCCCTCCTCCCTGGCACAGTACACCACAATAAAGAGAAAACCCCCAATTTCCCTCTTCTTTTTCAAGAGGGATGAGAAGAATAGAATACGCATCTGATGCTCTGGTTCTCTGCGGGTCTGTCCATTGAACTGGTGTCTGTTGCTTCTAACCCAGAGCAGTGATAAGAACTAGTATACTTTGGCTATCAGGTGGGGGCTGCTAAGAACAAAGCTGACCACCATGGCTTGTTATGGCACCACGCATACTGCAGTGTTACAGACACCAGAGAAAACCAGATAACAGCTCCTTAAGAAACAGGGATGGAAATAATAAATGAATAAAATAAAGATCCATCAACAACTTAAAAAAAATTTTAAAAAGAAAGAAAGAAAGAAACAGGGATGGGCACATGCCTGTAATCCCAGTGGCTTGGGAGGCTGAGGCAGGAGGACCGCGAGTTCAAAGCCAGCCTCAGCAATGGCAAGACACTAAGCAACTCAGTGAGACCCTGTCTCTAAATAAAATACAAAATAGGGCTGGGGATGTGGCTCAGTAGCCAAGTGCCCCTGAGTTCAATCCCTGGTACCCCATCCCCCGCCCCAAAAAAAAGAAAAAGAAAAAGAAAGAAAGAAACAGGGATGAACATCTAGTGGGGAATGACATATACGAGCCCAGATAAAATGCATTCTCAAAAAAGATTTGAGAGGTCCTCAAAATCTCTTAATAGTTCTTATTGGTATGAAGTCATTCCATAAAGACTGTCAAAAGTGACTATTTGAAATGCCCAAATCTCAACAAATGTCACATGCAAGGCAAACAAAGTAACAGGAAATATGAATCCATCAAGGAAACAAAACAAATATCCAGAAAGGATCTTAAAGAAACAAGATATATGAATTAACTGACAAAGTAGCCATTTTAAAGATGTTCAAGAAACTAAAAGCAAACAGCTAAATTAATTCAGGAAAATAATTCACAAGCAAAAGAAGAATATAAAATAGGGAAACTATTTTTAAAAGAGACATTCTATTTTTTCTAGATCATTTTTCTTTTGATCTTTTTTCTATTTTTAATAGAACCCAGTAATTGAAAAACATCACTTGAGGAGTTCAACAGCAGACAATTAAAAAGAAAGAAGGATCATTTGAAATTATCAAGAGGAGCAAAAAGGAAAAGGAATGAAAATGAAGAAACTCTAAGGGATTTGTGAGAAACCTTCAGGCACACCAATATATACACCATTGGAGTTCCAGAATGGAGAGAGAAAGGGTAGGGGGAAGAAATAATAACTCAAAACTTCCCAAATTTGAGCAAAGAACTGAACATACAATTTCTAAATCCAAAAAAATTCTCCCCTGAAACATATTATAATCTAGGTGTCGAAGACAAAGAAAATCTTGAAAGCAGGACAAGTAATGCAACTCATCATAGACAAGGGAGCTCCATGAGACGGTCAGAGGATTTTTCAGCAGAAGCCTTGTAGAAAGGTGTGGTGTGATATATTCAAAATGCTGAAGGAATACAACTGTCAACCAAGAATACTATGTCCAGCAAAACTGTCTTTTAAAAATGAAGCAGAAATTAAAACTTTCCAAGATAAATAAAAGTTGTGGGAGTTCCTCACCACTAGGACTGTCCTAAGAGAAATGCTAAAGAAAGTACTTAATGTTGAAGTGAATAGAGACTAGGCGAAATCAAACCATATGAAAAAATAAATTTCTCTGCTAAACGTAAATATGTAGATGAATATAGAATCCTGTAGTATGGCAATGGTAACATAAAATCAGTTTTAATTATGCATAAAATTTGCATAAAAATAACTATAAGTATGTGTTAGTAGATACACAGTATAAAATACATAATTTGTAACAGCAATCACAAATAAAGATGTAAAGGAGAAGAATTTTTATATGCAATTGAGGTTAAATTGCTATTAGTTAAACTAGAAAACTGTAACTTTAATTTTTTATGAAATCCAAAGCAAAGACAAAGGAAAATATCTACAGAAAGCACACAAAAGGAAATGAGAAGGAAATTGAAACATGTCACTCCAAAAAAGAAAAAATCAATAAAACAAAAAGCAAGGAAGAGAGGAAAAAAGACAAAATAGCTACAATTCAAACAGAAAAAATAAACCCACAATTTTAAAATGGCAATGGTAAGTGCTCTCTGTTGGTAATTTAAGTGTAACTAGATTATGCTCCCTGATCAAAGGACATAGATTGACTGAACGAATTAAACAAAAAAATCATGATTTAATCACATGCTGTCTACAAGAGACATGATTTAAAATCATGATTTAATCACATGCTGTCACCTTCACCTTCACCTTCACTTTAGGATCTAAGGACATGCATAGGTTAGAAGTAAAATCATGGGAAAACATTCTGTGCAAATGACAGCCAAAAAATAGCAGGGCTAGCTCAACTTACAGCAGACAAAATACATTTTCAAAAGCTGTCATGAGCCAGGCGTGGTGGCGCACCCCTGTAATCCTAGCACTTTGGGAGGCTGAGACAGGAGAATCGCGGGTTCAAAGCCAGCCTCAGCAATGGTGAGGCACTAAGCAACTCAGGGAGACCCTGTCTCTACATAAAACACAAAATAGGGCTGGGGATGTGGCTCAGTGGTCGAGTGCCCTGAGTTCAATCCCCGGTACCAAAAAGAAAAGCTGTCATGAGACACAAAGAAGGTTGTTATATAAAGACAAAAGGGACATTTCATCAAGAAGATTTGAACATTATAAATACACAAACCGCCAGAGATACCAAATATAAAGCAAACATTCCAAGAACAGAAGGGAAAAATAGAAGGAAATGTAATAATTATAAGGAAGTGTAATAATTATACCCACTTTCAACAGTGAATAGAAAAACCAGACAGAAGATCAATAAGGAAACAGAGGACACAATCAACACTATAGACTAAGTGGACCTAGCAGATATACCATGAACATTCGTACTTAGAACCAACAGCAAAGAACACTCCTATAGAGGTCACAGGGAATGTTCTCCAGGATAGACACATTAGGACACAAAACAAGTCTTAACAAATTTAAGACTGAAATTAAGTAAAGCATCTTATCTGACCACAGTGAAATGAAACCAGAAATCAATAGCGGGAAAACTAGAAAATTCACAAAATTTGTGGAAGTTAAATACATATTCTTAAGCAACCAATGGGTCAAACAAGATATCACAAGGGAAACTAGAAATGTCTTCAGACAAATTAAAACAAAAAGCACAATATACTGAAACTTATGGGGTGTAGCATAAACAATACGAAGAAGGAAGCATTTCATTGAATAAGGTAGATCTCAAATAAGTAACCTAACTTTATACCTCAAGGAACTAGAAAAAGGAGAAAAAAAGTAAACCCAAATTTAGCAGAAGAAAGGAAACAATAAAGAATAAGTGCAGATTTTTAAAAGGAAAGGATAGAAAAAATGATAGGGAAAATATAAATAAAACTGAGTTGACTTTTTGAAAAGATCAAAAAAAATGAAAAACTCTTAGCTAGATTAAGAAAAAAAGAGGACTAAACTAAAATCAAAAATGAGAGAGAGGACATTATAACCAATGCCACAGAAATTTTTTTTAAAAAGGTTATAAAAGAATACCATGAACAGTTATACACAGACAAATTAGGTAATCTAGAAGAAATGGATAAATTCCTAGAAGCATGCAGCCTATCAAGACTGAATCATGAAGAAATAACAAATTTGAAAGAATTGTAAGTGGTATGGATATTAAATCAGTAATCAAAAATCTCCCAAAACCGAAAAGCCAGGACCAAATGGCCTCACTGGAGAAACTCTATAAGACATTTAAAGACTTAAATAACTATCCTCCTCAAACTCTTCTGAAAAACCAAGGAGAGATTACTTCCAACTCATACAAGGCCAGCTTTACCCTGACATCAATACCAAACAAGAAAGGAAAGCCAGAGACCAATTCCACTGAGGAATATTGATGTAAAAATCTTTAACAAAATACTAGCAAATAGAATTCAATGGCTCCTTCAAAGGATTAAACACCATGGCTAAATAGTGTTTATTAGAAAAATGGAAGTTCAGCATATAAAAATCAACCAAAGTAATGCATCACAGTACCATAATGAAGGACAAAACCACATGGTTATGCCGAAAAAGCATTTGACAAAACTCAACACCTTTTCATGATTTGAACACACACACACACACACACACACACTTAACAAACTAGAAATGAAAGAAAATTACCTCCACATAAACAAGGTGAGAAATCAAAAAATCACAGCTGGCATCATATTCAATAGTGAAAGATGAAGAGCGTTTCCTCTAAAATCAGGAACAAGAAAAGAATGTTCACACTGGCAAATGCTATTCAACATGATATCAGAAACTGGTAGAGCTAGAGCAATTATGCAAAAAGAAATAAAAGACATTTAAATCAAAAAGGAAAAGGTAAAATTACCTTGGTTCTCAGATGATATGATCTTATAGTAGAGAACCCTAATGATTAAAAAAAAAAAAAAAAACCTGTTAGAAGTCATAAACTCAGCAAAGCAGCAGCAGGATACAAAATCAATATATAAAAATCAATTATATCTCTGTATACTAATAATCTTAAAAGATAATTAAGAAAGCAATTCATGTGCAATAGTATCAAAAAGAATAAAGTTCTTTGGAATAAACCTAACCAAGGAAACAAAAGCCTTACACTCACAACCAAAAACATTAAAAATTTAAAAACTGGCCAGGCACATTGGCCTATGCGTGTAATCCCAGCAGCTGTGGAGGCTGAAGTAGAAGGACCATGAGTTCAAAGCCAGCCTCAGCAACTTACTGAGGCCCTAAGCAACTCAGCAAGACCCTGTTTCTAAATAAAAATACAAAAAGGACTGGGGATGTGGTTCTGGGTTAATCCCTGGTACCAAATAAATAAATATAAAACAAAAAAATATATATTGCTGAAATAAATTTAAAAAGGCATAAATAGAAGGACATCCTGTGTTCATGGATTGGAAAGCTTAATATTGTTCAACTGTCCACACTACAAATCAACCTCCAGACTCAATTTATCAAATTCCCAGTGGTATTCTTTGCAGAAATAGAAACACAAACCTAACATTCATATGAACTCAAGCAAGAAGCTACCTTCAAAAAGATGAATATTACAAAGCTGCAGTGATCCAAATTAACATAAAGATGGAGAGAGAGCAAGGGAGGAGAATAGAGAGTCCAGAAGAGAATCCTAATGCACATGACAAACAGCCTTCTCCAAGGTCATTGAGACCTTGTAGCAAGGAGGGACCTTCCACAAAGGATGTCGGGAAACTGCATGTCCATCGCAGAAGGGAAGTGCAGCCTTGCCTTACACCAATGCAGCAATTAGCTCAAATGGGGCAGAAGACCTGAGTATATGACCTAAAACTATAAAACTGCTAGAAGAGAACATACGGGAAAATCTTCATGACTTGGGTTTGGCAGTGATTTCTTTGATATAACACCAAAAGCCTGGGCAACAAAATTAAAAATAGACAAGTAGGCAACATCAAACTTAAAAACTTCTGCTCAGCAAAGGAAGTAATCCACCGAGTGAAATGATCTACAGAATCAAAGAAAATATTTGTAGATCATAATCTGGTGAGGAATTAATCTCCGGAATTTATAAAGAACTACAACTTTACAACAAAAAATATAAATAGCCTGATTAAAAGTAGGTAAAAGACTTGAATAGACATTTCTCCAAAGGAGGTAGAAATGGGCAGTAGGCATATAAAGAGATGTTCCACTCACTGATCATTAAAGAAATGTCAATCAAAACCATGAGATAGCACTTCACACCCATTAGGATGGCCACCATCAAAAAGAAAGAGTGAAGTAAAGAAGGAAGGGAAGGAAATGAAAAAGAAGGAAAGGGCAGGGAAGGGGGAAAAGGAAAGGAGGGAGAATAGTGGCAAGGATGAGCAAAAATTGGAACCCTGTGCACTATTAGTGACAACATAAAATGGTGCAGCCACTATTCTATGAAAAACAATGTGATTTTTTTTTCAGAAATGAAAAATAGAACTGCCATATACTACAGCAATACCATTCTGGGACAAAGAACTGAAGATAGATTCTTAGAGAGCTATTTGCAGACCCATGTTTTTTACAGAAGTATTCACATTAGCCAAGAATTAGAAGCAATCTAAATGTCTTTGGACAGATGAATGGATTTTAAGAAATGGCATGTATGCACACAACAGAATATTATTTAGCCTTACAAATGACATTTTGACACATGCTACAACATAGATGAATGTGGCAACACTAGGCTAAATGAGATAAGCTTATCATGAAAATACAAACACCACCCTTCTTGATCTATCGTAGGAAGTTCCTGATGTTCTCAAGTTCATAGTGACAGAAGATGGAGCCACAGCTGCCAAGGCTGGGGAGGGGACCAGTCCTTGATGGGCAGAGCTTCAGTTTTGCAAGATGGGAAAGTGCTGGAGATTCATTGCATGGCCCTGTGAACATACTCATCACTGCTGAAGGGGATGCTTAAAATTGTTTATGTTTGACTGTTTTAGCACAATCTAAAAAAAAAGTTTATATGTAACAAATAGCATAGCTACTGCAAAAAAATGATAAAGTTTGAAAACATGTAACCCATCTTTGTATTATATATGTGCTGCACGTGTGTATTTTAATAGTATAAAGTGTGCTTGATCTTCAGAGACACTGAATTTTGCACGGAGCCATCCTTTCCAGGTGGTGAAAGGAAGGGGAGTGAGGACTACGTGGAGCGACAGAACCTAGGGTGAGATCACAGCCTCCTGCTGGGTCTGCTGGGTGCAGGTCACAGGATAGGGTACCAGGCTTTTGCCAATTGAGGGCATCACTGCAGTCCTGTGTCCAGTGAGCTGGAGACTCCCCACCATGTGGCAGACTGATTGCATCTCCTTCTGGTCTCCCCTCAGTGCTCTGGAAACAATATGGATAACAGAGGGGGCAGAGAAAGAGATGTTTGGATGCATTTGAGATGAAATCCTCCCACATGCATCTCTGAATGGACACCAATTGTATGGACAAGTCCTGTGGTCAGGGCCTCCATGCTGTTGCTTGAACTGGCTACTTCTCTGACTCTTGGAAGCCCAAGTCCAGATTCCCTCTGGGTCCCTATTCTTGGGCAGGGATGCCCCTGGGGTAGCCCATGGTCTCTTTTGGTAGGAAAGGGAGTTTGAGCTGCTGAGATTGGCTCTCTCCATACCTCTATGGCCAAGGTGGTCACACACAAGCTGCTCGTTTTCTAGGCCCCTCTTGTCTACTGCACTGAGCCTGTGAATCCCAGATGCTGGAGCAAGGCCTGGCCTCTGGTGCTCCATTAGAGATGAGACAGCCACTGTCGACTCAGATATCCCTGGGATTTGGTATCCTTGGAACCCTTAGGGAGAAGAAGAGATGGTGGAGAGAGGAATTCAGCAGAGCCTGCAATGCTCACCTCTGAGTGTCACTGCAGACCTCTCAACCCCAGGATTCCACTGTTTATATTTGTAAAACATGCTGTGTGGGGATGGAGAACCTCTCAGGGTTCCCCACAAACCCTGCAGGCTGTCCATAATCACACGGGAAAGTCCCAGCAGGAGGGGCCTCTACTGTTCAGAACCCACTGGCCACTCCACATAAACCCCTGAGGACATGGGAAGGAGGCTTCCAGGTGTAGCACCCACTACGGAGGCCAGCTAGCCACTGGGTACTGCTCTAGTCTTCAGCCAAGCAAGTGGGTGTCTCTGCTGCCCGCAGAAAGGTAGAGCTGGAGCCCACCCCAGCTCACTGTCATGAAATGAGCCAGCACTGTTTGTCCCTCAGAAAGTTACCCCATGAACAACACAAGAGGATGGCCCTGTAAATTCCTCAGATAGACTGAACTAGTGGATGAGGGAAGGGACAAATTGCAATGAGATGTGTCTTCTTATTAGCACTCAGGACCCTAGGAAGTATGTCCTTCTGTGCCATCCCATAATACCAACAGTAGGTCATCCCCAACTACAATGGGTGAATCCTCCATCTCATGAATATGCCACATGGAAATTATTTCAATGTGGACTTCTTTGAGGCAGGAGGGGTCTGCTGAGCCAGGCCAGGGTTTCTGTTCCTGCCAAGAAGCAAAGATGCTGAGGAAAACTAAAGGAATCTGAGCAAGAGACAGATTTCCCAGTGGCTGCATAGAAGAGTGAAGACTGGTGTGCTAATGTAGGATGTGACAATCAGGGAACTAGTGTGGAGAATGTGGGAACTCTGCTATCCTTAGTTTTTCGATGATCCTTAAATTGTTCTAAAATTGTTTGTTTTAAAAAAAAATAAGGCATGATTCCCCAATATCAGTAAACCCTATAAAAGTACATTGGTTGATAAAGCAGGTATGAGAAACAAGCTTACCTGTCCAAACCCAAAGAATGTACTGAGAGACAAAAGGCACAGAGAAAGTAAAGCTTTTAATAACAGTCTTGCAAAGATCGGGTGCCTGAATGAGCAGGCACACTCAGAGCTGCTACGGCCAGCATTTTATTCCTTGTGGGCAAGGTCCCCTCCCACCACAACCCCACCCCCAGCCCTTATTCCTCATTGGCTGAGTACTATGGGGTACACAATCTTCATGAATATCGCCTAGGTTTTACTGTCTCCTACTGGGTTATTTAAAGAAATGTACCTTTAGTTGTCTCCACTTCCCTTTGCTTTCTTGTGGTGGGAAAGCCTTCTTGGCTTGAGCACATCATGGCATATATGCAGTTAATCTTTGTTAGTCAGGCGGGTCCCTCCCCCTCACCTCCTGTTTCACACCCGTGTTACCTGCATGTAACCCTCCACTCTACTCTTCCCTCCTGCTGATTTTCTTACACCCCAAGTAATTTCATATTTAAGGCTAAATACTGTTTTCTGAAAATGGACCACCAGAGTTTCTATTTCTCACATGGGGGACAGCACCTTCTCCTGCACAGGCACACACACACACACACACACACACACACACACAGAGGCATGCACATATGTGGACATGCACACACTTGCACAAGAGACCCAAGCACAGCTCACCATGGCAAGGACACCCAGGAAATTACCACCATGCACAGAACCCAAGGAGTGATGTACTGCTGAGTGTTGTGCAAAACAAGTATCGAAACTGCTAGTTAAGAATAGTTTATGGAATAATTGAGGTAGACTGACCTCAAAACTGATTTTAAATTAACCTCACACACCCATGTATCTAAATAATTACTCACTCTTGAGATCTCAGCTCTCAGTAAAATCAAATTTCAGTGGGAGAAATGGCACATTGGTGCCACAACTTGGAGCCATGGGCATGTCCATCCAGCTTGGACTACCAAAGCAGGCAAGTGGGACAGGTGCAGCATGCCCCACAACTATGATAACACCTGCCTCAGGTCCCTCACTGCAGGTGCCTTGGCCAAGGACCTTACATTGCTGGTGCTTCTGTGGAGCCAGGGAAGGCACGAGGCATCCTTGTGAGCCAGACCTGTGTTCTTCCCAGATGAGAAACCCCAGGCCCAGCAGTAAGAAGCCAACCTAGCCCAGCTGTTTTCAGCAATACCTCCCTTCTTGCAACTTGTGGTTTCCTGTCATGCCCCAGACATAGATGAACTCATGAGGCTCCTCTGGGCATAGGCACATGGCTACACCATGACACACTCACAAGGTCATGTCCAGTGATCCCATCCATGTGAGTAGACCATCTTTTATCCTGAGACAGGATTCAGTAGGCTGAGAAGGGATTGCGGCCCCCTCAAGCCCAGGACTCCTGCATGAGGATCTAAGCCCATATCTTCAAGGCACAAGTTGGGGGGACCACCCCACGAAGTTCCCTCCTGCCTCTGCACAGTCCCTCCTCCCACTCCCAGTACCAAGTTGATCTTTAAATTAAACAAAATCACAATTAGACTTCCAGCACATTTTTTGTACTGATTAACATGTTGATTCTAAAATCTGTTTGGGTAAGCAACATAGAACAGCCATAACAAATCTGGAAAAGAACAAGATTAGAGAACTTAACCACCTGCTCTCTAGGCAGAATGTCAGGTTATGATCCTCAAGAGAGAGAAGGTGGGAGATGAACAATAGCCAGAGGCTCAGAACAGATGCCAGGTTAGCTTTAAGATTAGGATTAGGGCTAGGGGGTCTCTTTAGGGTAAGGCCTAGATTAGGGTTAGGTCAGTTGATATTTGACCCATTGTCCCTGCACTATCTGGAGAGGTACTGCATGTGCCACATGTCCTCACCTGTAAACATTTTTCCATCAGCCCCTTTTCTCATAATTAATTTTTGTATTTTCTCATTCTTTTAGAAACCACTGCCCTGGCACAACCATACCATATACAGTACACAGAGAAGTTAAAGTTATAACACGAATTCATGATCCCAGGCACCAACATTAAGAAAATTTAAATTCACTCATGCAAATAAAAAAACCTGATACCATATCAAAAACTTATTCAAGCAATACTTTGAAGAGCAGTGCTATGTGTGCCTGTCACGCACTTATGTTAATTTCTTGCCAAATGTAGCACAAACTAAGGGGTGGGGATGGAAATGTTCTATCATATGCTTATAACCTATCATGAAATGATGGAATATTACTTAAAGGATGACTATAATTAGTTAAATCTGCATACTACAAATCCTGAGGTATGTATGCACATACCCTACAAGAATTCTTGCTATGTGCCAACCTATGCAATTAAATTGTTTCATAAAACAATTCAAATAATGTAAATGAACATAGACTCAGAAATAGGGAAGCTCAAAGTAGTTGGGCAAATAAACATCAAAAAGCAAGATAATAAGTTGAACCCAACCATAATAAGTACTAGTATTAGATGAAATTGTCTGAAACCACTGGCCTAAATCATGGTCTAATTCAAAGCAGACTGTCAGGTTGGTTAAGAATTAAGACCCAAATAAATGCTGTCTATACCCCTTTTTCAATATCAATTTGTGAATAAGTTACAAGTAAATGGATTGAAAGAGATGCTGTGTTAGCACTAGTGAAGGAAGACTGAGTGGCTATCGTAGGATTCCACAAGTCAGATCGTTAAGCACTGAGTATGCCTAGGTATAAAGGTCATTTGGTAGCTCCAAAAGGGCCAAGTAATCAAGGGAGTGACACTAAATATCTTGGCACCAAATAACCAAGTTTCAGCACAGACGTGAAATTTTTAACTGCTGGTTGCAACATCTGGGCGGTCTTGGGATCTCTTAAAAGCATGCTCCCCTTAGTCGGCTTTTTGTAGCTTGAGTAAATGTGAGCTGAGTCCTGGGTCAGCTCACATTTACTCAACCTACAAAAAGACTGTGGTATTGTGGAGATTCTGGACTCTTGCCTTGTACCCACTGTTGATGTTTCCGCCAGGGTGGAAGTACCATCTTGGCTGGGCTCCAACTGCAAGCCTGCTCTGGGCCAGCTCCAGCCTGGGCTCAGATCGCCTGTCACGATCAGGCTGCTTTCAGTTCCTGTGGGTGTGGTCCAGGACCAGTGAGAGGATGGGTGTGCGGTTTGAAGGCTGTCCTTCTCTCCTTCCTTCTGGAAGCTCCCGCTGTGGTGAACACACCTTCCCCAGTTTCGGCTTCTTGCTCCCCAGCCCTGAAGGCTGTGGTTCCCTGGAAGGCCCTGCCCCCTCCTGCCTGTCCCAGCTGCATGGCCCCAGGCTAAGAGCCTCAGAGCCCAAGAATGTGCCTCAACAACTCCCTTCTTCCAAGGGTGGGCCCACAGGACCTGTGGCTGCTACATGCACTCCTCAGCGCTCTCAGGGGGCTCTTTTCTGCATTATGTACAGATGTGTAGTTGTTTTCTGCGAGGGAGTGATTGTGACATGATCTTTCAAAATCATTGCAGGAAACAGAACCAGCAATTACCCATCCAGTTTTAGAACTGCCTTGAACATGAACCCTGCACCCTTTGAGTCAACTTGGAAGAAATGTGTGCTTCATCTTCAACAAAGGTCCTGGTGGCTTCGTGGGGAAGATAGAGAGAAACGGGATGTTGTCTTCAAGAGGGCATGGCTGCAGCAGGGAAGAATCCTGAACAGCCAAGGGGTCTCCAGATGAAGGATGGGGACTTCTAACCAGAAAGAGAGTGAAAGAGGTGGAGAGTGGGGGCGGGGACACAGATGGGGCAGGAGGGAAAGACATGTGACCAGTCACTCCCTTTAGGCTTCCTGTTCTCCCTTGACCTCCTACTTTGCTCCATCAGCCCTCTCCCTTCCTTTTTTCACTGTCCCCAGGAAAAAAACAAAGCAAACCTTCTTTTCTCCTGCCTTGCCCCATCTGCCCTCTGCAGTCTCCTTCCTAATGCCAAGCTCATCTCCTAGCTGCCATCTCTGCTGAACTCCAGTGGCCTCTGGAGTCAGCCCTGCAATGCTCTTCCACTTGGGCTTCCAGCTGAGCAGTGCCCACCATCACCCTGTCCAGCGTCACAGGGATCTTACTGGTTGGGAACCAGCCCACAGACACCGCAGGGCCCCTGTTTCCTAGGAACCAGCCCCCAGACACTGCAGGGCCCCCGTTTCCTAGGTCCCTGAACTGACCCATCCGAGAGGTCATTGGGAAAAGGAACCAGGGTCCTAAAATGCCAGGACCCCAGGAGCCCAGTCCTGAGCTCCCACAGCTGGAGCACCAGGCCTGGGTGCTGTGGAGGGCAGGGTGCTCCTGGAGAGCACCCTGGGTGAGGCTTCACACTCCTGCTCCTCTGCCCAGATCTGGACTGCCTTCTCCTCTCCCCAGGTGGCAGTAGTCTGTTGGATGCTGGTCATGCTGTTCTGGGGACCATTCTCCCCAATTTTCTGGACATTCAGTTCTCAGCTTCAGCATCAACCTCAGAGAGACTAGTGAACCACCCCATCTTCTGGAGATGCCATCTCACAACCAATGCCCTCTGTGGTTTCCCACCACCAATGCACAACAACAACTTTTTTGTTGCTTACTGTCCATCTCCCAGGCAGGACAAAAGTCCTAGAGATCTTAGGCTCTCTGTCTCTTTGGCTCCTGGACAAATGTCCTGTACCTTGTGGATGACCAAGAAGTAAATATTGTTGGATGAAAACAGTGGCTAAAACCTCCATCCTGGGCCTTGGTCTCTCTACACACACAAGTGTGTGCTGTACCAGTATGTGACGCCCCACCTGCACTGGAGCTGGCTCCCACTCTCCACACAGCCACCTAGTAGAAACTGCACCTGCCCAGAACCACACCTGAGTAAGGCCATGGCACATGCCTGGAACTACAGAGAAAAGAACAAGTTGTCCTCAGCACCTTAGGCTCTGCAGAAATAACAGGAAATTTATTCCATTGATTTGGGCCCAAGGTGAGGCAGAACATCATGGCATCATGGAAGAGCGAAGCGACTCAGGGCAAGACAATCAGGAAGTAGAGAAAGAGAGCCCCTCTCACCCTAAAAAATATATACCCCAAAGGCGTGCCCACAATGACCCACCTCCTCCAACCACACCCTACCTGACCACAGTTACCACCCAGTTAACCCATTCAAGTGGATTAATGCACTGATTCAGTTAAGGCTCTCACAACCCAATCATTTCATCTTTGAACTTTCTTGCATTGTCTTGCATATGAGCTTTGGGGGGATACCTTATATCTAAACTATAACAGGGAGAGGTACCTGTGCAAATGGGGGTCCTGCAGAGGCTCAGGTGAGTGACTTAGAAGCTCCTCTCTGTACACAAGACTCATAAGCACTGGCAAAAGCACCAGACTACAGCCCCTCCTCCCCATCACCTGCCAAAGCACACTAGGTACCCAATAAATCACCTCGCTGCCAGCCCATGGGCCTGACCCAAAGACTGTTCCCTTAAGGTGTGACTCACACCATCCCTCCACAGACACAATCCTGCAGGTCTCCCTGACCCCATGGATCACCCTGATCCCTGCTGTCTCCCCAAACCCCTGCCCATTTCCTTGAACCCTCCCCATCTCCATGATCCTTCCCTTTCCATGACGCCCACCCTACCTCCATAAAACCGTCCCCACTTCTATGACCCCTCCCATCTCCCTGATCCCTGAACCCCACAATCCTCTCCAACCTGGGGTCACTCTGGACTGCCCCTACTGCCCTGCAGAAGCTGATGCCTGAGGAGTCTCCTCTATCCTCTGTTCTGTGGGTCATCCTCTCCCTGGAACGTGCCTGGATGATCATCCTGGTCAGACCCTCCCCTGGCTCCTCTTCTTAAATTATCTTGATGTCACCCAAACAGTCTAGGGAGTCTTGTGTACTCATCTCTTTCTTACATCTTCTGAGCAGAGCAGAACCAATTCTAAAACATGGAATTTTTGTTTTGACCAAATGCAGCTATTTTTTCAAGATTTAAAGATAAACCTCTTATTTGTAAACCTGTAAGATGATAAGTTCAGGGCTGGGGCTGACCTGAGCCCCATTGGTGTGAGCCCACTGCAGACAAGCAGCCAGTTCTGTAGGAGGGCAGCTGGGGCCAGTCCCACCAGTGTGCAGCTGGAGATGTCCAGAGCAAGGCTCAGAGCCTTCACCCCTAACTTTCATGGCTCAATTTGGGGACTTAGAAAAAAAGACAAGCCCTGACAACTGTGGTCAGATAGGGTCAAGGATCTCCTAGAGAGTGAGGTTTGAACAAGGAACTCCACACAGGTGCCTGTGGAGCCAGCACAATGACAGGACAAGTCTGGCACAGTCCCCCTGGGGCTGGCCTGCATCAAGGCTGTGGAGCCTGGGGCTCGGCAATGGCTCCCGTGAGGGCCACTGGGCCAGCAGGAGAATTAGGGCAAGGACAGGATCTCCATTCAGGTCAGAGGAGCAGCTCTGCCCAGGACCACCCAGGTTCTACCGGCAGGGCCCAAATTCACACTGAGGTATGATGAACACCATCTGTAGTTTGTAAAAGACAATGTTGCTTTTCTACAAAGCTATAAGCCACATGGAGCCAGCCAAAGACCGTCCATGAAATCCTGAATGACAACCCAGCACACTCTCCAACAGAAAGGTTATTCAAGGCAGCTGTTTGTAGATTATTTGTGTGCAGCAATTTCACACCCCCAGACTTTAATGTGTTCCCAGTCTGACACCTCCCCCAGAGGCTCCCCATTAGCAGCGCTGCCACGTCTGTGACAAATTCTTACAATTCCCGTTGCCTCAGCACAAGGTCTGAGCATTAATCAGACTTCCTCATTCAAGGAGCCGTGGTCAATCAGTCCTGGTTGCTTCTCCTATGGCTCAGCTGGGATGACCTGCTGGGCTGGCCCCACTGACCCCACCCCACATGGACTGCACAGGTATACCCAGGATCCTCAGTGGCAGCAAGATTCCAGAATACTTGTTCTGAACTCACCAATTAGATAGAACTGCCTACAGGAATCTTTGTGGATGATGCCCTTGACCCCAGAAAAGGCTGCTCTCCCAGGTGGCCCCTGCTCCCCACCTACTGCCTGAGACTTGTGTCCAGAGACTGCCCCCTTCTGATGGCCTGCAAGACATGAGCCCTCCTCACTCTGGATCTGTGTGGGCAATAAACTGCTTCAAGTCATGTCAAAAGCTTTGCCCCGCTGCCTCCACCTGAGCCCCTCTCTTCCCAGTCAGGGATCTCCTAGACAAAGGCCACCTTGTGGGAATCTACTGGACACTGATCAAATAAAAGCGAAAGAGGCAACTGCCAGTGGGATTAGGGGCATAGGTTGGAGACACTCGGTCACCATCAGACACTCAAGAACTAAGCCATTTACCAGGATAAAGACCAATCCTAAGAAAGGAATTCTGTGAGCATCCATACCACCCTGAAGCCCTGCCAGAGAGGGAAACAACTTACAGTCACTGTTCAGAAAGAGATGGCATGTCACCATGGCTTGAGTTTTTGTTGTTGTTTTCTGTCACTGGACACACTTGGGTAGGGAGGTCTTTTCTATTCTACCTGCTCATATTTATGAACATCCTCCTTCTCTTAAGAATGTCAAACCAGCTTCGTCTGGGGTAAGTCTCTCAATGGCATGAGTGACCCATGGCTGTCCCTGGAGCCTCAGCTGTGCTTTGCTCTAACCAAGGATCGGGGTTTTTATGACAGAGGTAGGTGGCATCTACCTACATGTTCAGGGTCTGGTGAGCTGTCAGGTCTCAAGAGAGTGGGCTTCAGCAGGCTCTTCTTCTTCTTCACTCCAGAGAATGCTGAGTCTCAGTGACCACTAAAGGCCAGAATTTCTCAGTCTGTCCTCTGAGCCTGAGAATAAAGTAGTATGTATTTCTGGGCAAAGGCACAGGAGGCCGTGAAGCAGATAGAGTTTGGGGCCCTCCCTCCCGTTTGAATTAGGGAATGGCTTCCTCACGCTGAGAGTGGAGGCTAGGGAGGCTGTGACCCCCCAACCCTGACAGGCACCAAGGAAGGTGGAGGAGATCACCCACTCCTGCCTCACACAGGCAAGCCAAATCTGCTCATGTCCACTTCCCACCTTTTGTCTCACTAACCGGATGCCGTCTCCCCCAACCCTCACCACCTCCTGTCCTTTAAAGTTGTGCCACTTTGCAGGGATTTCAAAGATGGGACTTTTGAAACAATTAAGTTTATTTCACTTTCCTTCAAAACTTTGAAAACTATTTTCCTACCAATTTGACTCTGAATATTTCTGGATCAGAAGGCATTACAGAGACAGCTTGTGCTGCACACAAACAGCAGAGCCACTTCAGAAAGGGTCCAATCCCACACTCTTGTCTTTAAATGCCTACTTGTGGAAACTGCCAACTTAGGTGCCTAAGTATGTGGTAAGACCTTGGTGGGACCCAAGGATGTGGCACAAATCCAATGGACAGTGAAGCTCTTTGGGAGCCAACAAGAGGGGTCATCTTAGGCACCCTCTGCCCAACTGTGAGGCTTCTCTTGGTGGTGACCAGTACCCTGAAATAGTCTTGTGGTCACACAACTCAGGACAAAAAGTCACTGAAGTGTGTACTCCACAGGGTCAATTGTATGGTCTGTAAACTAGAGTTCGAGAATGCTGTGTAGATAGGTGCCACAAAAAATGGAGGAGGTAAAGACAAGGATCAGGGGGCAAGTGCAGATGCTGGATGTTGGTGGAAGCACTGGGGCCACCTCTGTCCTCTAAGCCCTGAAACTTCCATGTATTCATCTGTAGAGTGCAGGTCCTATGCACCCCCACCTTGCCCCAAGATGAGGATACAAAAGATGGTGGAGCTGGGACCCAGCACTGCCTGGCATGCAGGAGCATCACACATGACTGTGCTACATCTGGTTGTTAATAAATCATTAAGGTTTCCATGGACCATTGCCACAGTGAGTAAAGGAGAAAGTCAGCAGAGGTCAAGGACTCCTTAGCTGCCAGGAAGAGGAAGGCAGAGCAGAAATCCCATGGGGTCTGAAGGGAATTAGGAGCCATGTTTCCAGGGGTCCTGTGAGGGCCAGCTAGCAGCTCAAAGGGCTAGTGGATGCCTTCTCCCCAAACCACTGCCCATTACCCAACAGGCAAAAGCCCCCGCCCACTGCCCCTCCAAGTGGGGAAAGTGAGATCCGCCTACACTGCTGCG
>PVHX01012425.1:0-45878 GCA_004024805.1 Geosciurus inauris
GGTGATGGGTTTTATAGCCTAGGTGGCATTCTGTAGCTCTCTTGAGGTTCTCTGAACAGAGACTGTCTCCCTATTTCCCAGCCTGTTGTAAAGTGAAATGAAGAGGCTTGGAGAGAAAAGAAAGCAATCCGGAATCCCCTATAAGTGGTTAGGCTTTCAGTTCTCAAACAAAGGCCTGATTTTTCTTCTTTCATTAAGTTATATAATCTCTTTCCAAGAGGGCAAATTGATGAATCAAATAGACCCTGGTGATATTAGGGACTAAACAGGACACATATTAATTTACCAGGGTAATAAACCTCTGTTCTGTTTGCAGGTAGTAGCCAATAGGCTTTTGTGTTACACATCCAATTGTGTTACAAATCTAGTCATAGGTAGCCACTTAGTCTTCTGGTTTAGGTCCAAATACCCCTACACATTGTCAAGTACTTTGGCTATGATTTGGGGCCACTTATAAAGAGTGTTTTGGCTCTAAGCAATGGAATTTGTAGCAACAAGACATTGATTGGCTAACTCTAAAGTAAATGAGAAGTAATGCATTTAACCTGTCAAATTGGATCAAGTGCGATAGACTCCAAATATGTACCTTCTGTTCCCCAGTTATCTTCTAGGCTTGTGTCTGGAAAGTCCTGGTACAAAAGTTAGGTCCCACAAATTATTCTGAGCATAGTTTTGGTGAAGACGGGAGACTCTTTCTAGATATGATAAGAGATTTTAGATTTCTGGCTTTCTGTAGTTTTATTAAGCCACCTAAAAGTCAACTAATAAGATGACTGAATTCAGTTACCCGGAAAATCACCTGGTGTCATCACAAGGGAATGGAACCAGTGGAAGCTGGTGGCTCCTTTCAAAGGAACAGGTGTACATTCCCAGTTTGGTTGTATACTTTAGCTAGTTCATGAGGAAATTTTCTCCTTCAGAGTCTGGGTCTTTACTTTTAGATAGTGCAAGGTTTGCTGAAGAGGGTTTTGAGGAAAGGCTTGCTCATCCCTATGGATAAGACTGATGTATTGCCTGAGCTCCTTGCACTAGTTGGTCCTGTCTTCTTGCTAGTAGTGTGGAGTTAACAATAAGATGTAACATTCCTAGGTGCTTGGACAAAGCAAGAGTTGATAAATCCCAGAGGAGGCATTAACCAATGGGAATATCTTAGCCTTAAGACCTTGAGAATCTCTGAGAGCTTTGCTAAGTTGAGTTTTACAATTTCATTTGTTCTTTCTAGTTTTTGTAGATATTGAGGGGAATATGGACAGTGAATTTTCTGAATAAGTAGCAGGACTTTAAAATGAAATTGATAACTCCTGTCACTAGAGAGAGAGGTTTGAATTCCCCAGTTTGCGGGCATGACATCAGGTAATGTTTTTCTTACAGAAGACTCATAGCTGCCTGGCGAGGAGAGGCTTCTGTCTATCCTGAAAATAAGCAAAAATGACCAGGGCGTATTAAAAATCCACTGAAGAGTATAAATGTATGAAATCCATATGAAGGTTCACAAAAATGGCCTGCATTTGGGGCTTTTGTCCATGCTCAACCTTTACAGTTTTACAAGATTTGATCTATACCCCAAGTTGATTAGAAAATCCACACTCAAACTTTTTTTGTTGATCAGTCAAATCTGAAGATGTAAAAATTAAAAATAAGTAGCCAAAGGGGATCAGGGGGAGGGAGGGGAGAGAAAGGCAAGGTACTAGTGAATGAAATTGATCAAATCATACTATTTTATTGTGTGCACATATGAATATATTATAATAAATTCCATTGTTATCTATAACTTAAATGTACCAATAAAAAGGAAAAAATAAGTAATCAAAATGTCAGGAAGGATACATTAGAATACATCTCTCCTTAACTTCAGAATATGACATGAGGTGCATTGGTAATACCACTAGCAATTTTAGTAGTTTCCCCAATGTTCACTCAATACAGTGGCCACTTTTCCTTACTGTGCTAATTTCATAGAAAACTTTTATAGCATTCCATGCTGAGAGCTCCAGAGATGATCAAAATGCAATTTGTGTCTGGATTTCTCCAGCATATCTTGTCACAGTCTGGATCAAATTTCACCTTTTTGAACCTCTCCAAAGGATTGATCTCTCTGGGTTTCATGGGTGCCAGGGACTTAGCAAAGAAGTTGAGAGATTATAGTGAGTCATTGGCATATAGTGATTCTTATGAAGTTGAGTATGAACATTAAAAGCTTTTTCAGATCTTTCTTGTACAAGTAGGCAGAAAGATTTAAGATAATCAAGAAAACCCAGCATGAGATATTATTGAAGAGCTCAACTTGCCTCTTGTAGCACAAAAACCCCATGAGAATATGTAAATAAATGAGTGTAGTTATGTTTCAATAACACATTTATAAAACTGGTACTGGACCTGGGCTTTGGAATGACAAGTATTTTCTTTAACTAAAGAAATTAGTCCTTTAACATTTACTGTAGTAACTTATATATCTGGAGTTATATCTATCAGCCTATGTTGTGCTTTATAAATGTCCTGCTTTTTAATGTGTGATTTTTCCTTTTCCCTTTGATTGATGAAGAATTTTTTTCCCCCAAATTTTTACTTAAAATGTTTTTGTGAATCCTGTTTTTCTCCCCAATGGAAAATGATGCTATCTTAATTATTTTGTAGTTCTCCTAAAAATTATAACAAGCATGTTTAACTTAATAAATTCTAAAGTTAATCACTATTTTTAACTATCTTCCAAATCATATGCTATTACTTTTTATTTTTGTTCATTGTATCTTAACCTCACAGTGTAGGATTACTGTTGTTGCCTTATGCAGCTAATATTAGTTAGGTTTTCCTATGTGTTTTTCATTTATTTTGCTCACCTTTGTTTCTTGCCTCATGGGCCTCTTTGGCCCCATTTTATTTTTTCCTAGAACAGATCCTCTGAAGTTTAGAAGCTAGTAATGAACTAACTTCTTTCTATATGATCTGTCTTCTTTCCTCCAGACACTGTTAGGATCTGCCCTTTGTTTTCTAAAGTGTCTAGAAGTAAATCTCTTTATTTAAGCTTTTTAGGATTATTCAAGATTTTTGAATCTGTGGGGTTTTGCCTTTCATCAGTTTGGGAAAATTTTCAACCACTGTATCTTTGACTATTGCCTCTTTCCTATATTTTCTGTTACCGTGTACTATTTAATTAGTTACATTAAACATTCTCCTTCGGGCCTAATGGATTCCACTGAATTCCCTTTTATAAAAAATTTTTCTTTATTATTGTTTTGTTAATGATAAATAATTTCTTCAGAACTATTTTCAAATTTATTCTTTAACCATGCCTAATCTTCTATGTAATCTCTTCATTGGGATTCAAACTTCAATGATTTTTTATTTGTTTGTTTTTCTAGTACTGGGGATTCAACCCAGGGATGCTTTACCACTGAGCTACATCCCCAGCCCTTTTATTTTTTATTTTAAGACAAGGTCACTAAATTGCTTAGGGCCTTGCTAGGTTGCTGAGGCTGGCTTTGAACTTGGGATTGTCTTATTTTAGCCTCCTGAGTTGCTGGCATTATAGGTGTACTTCATGGTAACTGGCCTTAGCCATGACTTTAGAGATTAAAATATATATATATATATATTCCAGAACTTTTAGGCATTTATCACAGGAGTTTTTCTCAAACTATCTGCTCCACTAGATTGCCTGAAACAGAAATATTCTTTTGATATTGTGGACTTACACTTAAAATTTTTTTAAATCTCCTTACTATTACTTTAGTGGTATTTTGAAAAAATTAAAGATTAACAATTTATTTATTATAAAAGATGATTCAGTTATTACCTTGGAGCTCTCTACACTGAAGCATGGAGGTGACAGTGTCACCAACACAAAATTGAAATTTAAATTTATAGCTATATTCTGAAATTGTGTAGCACTTTTGTTCCTCTTTTAGCATGATTATTACTGTTAAATCAGTTGGATCTTGCAGCTGAGTATATGTGTTCCTTTGTCATTTCACTCATTTAAACTGTTATAACTGGTAGCCGCAATGGATAAATTCTCATTTTAATGAAAATTTAAAATGATATAAATATTTTAAAGTTATAAATGTTGGGACTTTTGCTTCTGGATATACTTTCTAAAAGTATATCCTTTAAATTTATAAGTTATCCTTTAAATTTATAAGTTATCCTTTAAATTTATAAGGCAATGTTAGAGTGACCTTTTCAGTCATTTTTGAGAAGAAAATTATAGAGAAAATAAAAATTTGTTTAGAATCAGAGGACAATATAGTTAATTAAGTTGATACAAGTAAATTTTCTTTTACCTTGAAGAGGTCTATTTGTAATTGTTTTTTTTTTTTAATTTTTTTTAGTTGTAGATGGATGTGATATCTTTATTTTGTTTATTTTTATATGGTGTTGAGAATTGAACTGAGTGACTCACATATGCTAGGTAAGCACTCTACCACTGAGCTATAGTCCCAGCCCCTATAATTGATTTTATGCCTGACTTATGATTGACTGTAAGAAATTCTGTCAATATGGTAAAATGCAAACCCTAGTTATTTGGATAGAATGAAATAGCAGGTGTTTCTGATCTCGGGATCTGGGCTTCAGTTTTACATATATATATTTCATGAATTTTGGGGGGCCCAACCCTTCTTGGCCCTTAGGTTTCTTTGACTGCATATGTTTGTGCAGTGTACAAGCTGTGTAACTGGATGTGATGATCTTGGCCTTATTGAAGTGGGGTTTACTATTTCAGAAAATATTTTAGGAGATTTACATTTCTTTTCTTCTTTTTTTTTTGGTACCAAGGATTGAACTCAGGGGCACTCAACCACTGAGCCACACCCTCAGCCCTATTTTGTGTTTTATGTAGAGATAGGGTCTCACTGAGTTGCTTAGCACCTCGCCGTTGCTAAGGTTGGCTATGAACTTGTGGTTCTCCTTTCTCAGCCTCCCAAAGTGCTGGGATTACTTGAAGACCAGATTTAAGACGTACTATGCTTAGTGCTTGGCTATTTCCAGATGATTTTTCATAGCAGCAGGGAGCTCTGACACTGGTTAACAATAGCCTTACTTCATAATTTCTGTTTTTCCTTTTTAAGAAAGAAAAAAAGCAGCAAAAAAAGTTTTGTGTGCAAAATATAAAATAATGTGACTTGGTATAAATTATTAGATAGGCAGCTATTTTGTTAAAATTAGTAATAGAGTTGAATTTATTTTTAATGACAAATTGAAGTTTTGCTTTGTTTCTATTAGACTTCTCTTTTTCTTTCTGTTCCTATGGATGACTGGTGCTCATTAGACTTCTCTTTTCTTTTTTCCTTCTTTTTTTTTTTTTTTTTTTTTGTACTGTGGATTGAACTCAGGGGCACCCAAACACTGAGCCACATCTTTAGTCCTATTTTGTATTTTATTTAGAGACAGGGTCTCACTGCTGGCTTTGAACTCACAATTGTCCTGTGTCAGCCTCCCAAAGTGCTGGGATTATAGGTGTGTGCCACTACACTCAGCTGTTTTTTTTTTTTTTTTTTTTCCTATTATAAATACTTCCTTTCCAGCATTTCTCATAGGTCTTTCTTTAAAAGAAAAAAAAAGTAGGACTTGGCTTTGGTGTAAACAAACCTGAGATACCTTTCCTTTATCCTCTCTGGTCAAATGCTTTTATTTTTTATCTTTGTTGTTAATTGACTTCTTTGAGGGTACATGTACATAAGAAGTTTTTGAGCAGGGCAGATGTAGTCATTTGAGTCTTTTTCCATGTGGCAGTAAGACAACCCAACTTGACTTAGTTCCTGGTGTTCTTTCTCCATGAACATGAAATGCTTTCTTGGCTTATTCTATTATTTCCCCAAGGATTACGTTACAGTCAATCTCTGGGATAGATTGTTCACATTTGCAGACTTCTTTATCAGTATTTTGTGAACTAATTAATATACATCCCCCAATAGGCATCTATTTCTTAATTTGTGCCTGCAGCTTGTCCTTAAGGGCAAGCCTGTGTCTTTTTCTTAGCTTGACTCTCCACTATCCCTCTTCCTATTCTCCTATTCTCCCATTCCTCAAAGCAGAGCCTAAGACACAGGCTGGTGAGCAAGTAGTTTCTTTGGAAGTAATCCCATTAAACTAGAGTAAGCGATTAGGGCAATGGAACAAGAGGTGGAGGAAAGTATTGTGATGTAAAATTGAGTTGTCTGTTCCTATGGATGATTGATACTCATTCTTGAGGGAATGTTCTTTTACGTATTGTCTCAGATCACTTTGCCTAGGGAACAGAAAAGGGAAATATTTATCCATTGATATTTGCCTTCTTTTGGTTAGGGGTGGGACCAAAAAGATTTATACTTCTTATTTGTAGTGCATAAGAGATGTCCATTAAAGTTTTCTGAACTTAATAGGACCCAACTCGGTTTTGAGCACATATTATGCATTCAGTGACTATTCATGGACTTGAAAGTTATGATAATATTTCTGAAAGCAGAAATATCACAAATAACATATTGTTATCATTTTTCCCAGACCTGCTATACAAGTGGACTATATTTTATTTTATTATTATAGTTTTGGTTCTTGGAATCAAACCCAGGGCATTCTGCATACTAGGCAAGTGCTCTACTCCAATTCCCTATATTTTATTTTATGATATTTAAAAAATATATTATTCTGATTTTTTATGTTCAATGTTCTTCCTACATAATTAACATATCAATATGTTTGGAGTTTAAATCTGTTAATAATTAAAAGGTATTCCACATGATCACCCCCTTCAGAAATGTGTCACATGGAGATGTTTTCACTGTATGGAACCAGTTATTTTGAAATGTGTATAGACTTTCAGAAAAGACTTGCAAAAATCTTACAGTTTCCACATATCTATAACCCAACTTTTTTGTTTATTTAACAGAATAATAAGGAAATTAACATTGACACCATACTGTTAACTAATTTACAAATTATTCAAATTTGAACAGTTTTCTCACCAATATCCCTTCTCTAGCAGAATCTAACCAGGATCCCACAATGCATTAGTTTTCATATTTCTGTACTCTCTCTAATCTTTGCCTTTTGTGACCTTGATACTTTTGGACAGTACTAATCTGTTACTTTGTAGAATATTCCTCTATTGGGATTTGTCTAATGTTTTCTCATGAGTAGAGTGAGATCATGCATCTTTTGCCCTTCTCAGTGTGTGATGTCAGGAGTACCTGGTTTCAGTTTGTCTTGTTATTGGTGATATTTATTTTGGTCACTTTATTGAGATATTATATGCCATATTTCTATACTGTAAGGTGACTATGTTTCCTTTAGTAATTAGTAAGTATCTTGTAGGGAGATGCTTTGACTACAGAAATATCCTGCTTCTCATGTTACTTTTGTCCACTTATCCATTGATGGTTTTGTGCAATAGTTATTCAAAGTTATTTTCCTATTGATGATTTTCTCTTTCCATCATTCCTTCCTTATTTATTAACTGGAAAGTAAATTTATTTTTATCAGCTTGAACTCATGGGCATAATCCTTTGCTGTCATTCCGTGTATTGTTCAAAGTGTTTCTACCTTAGCCACAGGGAACTTCTGCTGGTTAGCACCTATGTCCTTTGTACATTATCACAGCATGTTTTGAGCCTTTCCTTTCTGGCATTATTTTTCCTGTTCCAGGCCTGGAATCAACCATTTTTCCTATAAACTTTGACTCCGTTTACTGAGAAAGATATTTTGAAACTAAGATCTTAGAGCTAGTCCTTTCAGAAGATAGAGCTTGGAAATCTATGTATGTATCTTAGCCCCAAACATACTCAGTTACCTGGGTTTTCACTTCCTTTAACAGTAGTCATAATACTTAGAATAGCTATCTCTTTCCCACATTTTATGTGGCTATATTCATCTATAGTACAGTTAAGTTCATGTGTTGGATTCCCCCCAAACCTGGCTTATTGTAATTTATTTATTTTGGGGGGCATGTGAAGCATTGTATGGAAGTTTCTCTTTTTCTATTGTCACTACTATCCTGTTTCTCTTTCCTCATTTTTTCTGCCCTGTACCCATTTACTCTCTGTAAGCAACCATCTCATTAATTTAATTTAATCTAATGTTGTCAGATTTCCTTCCAGAAGCATTGTATCAATCTTCATTCCCACTAGCAATGAATAAAAACATCTCCCCCACAGCTTTGCCAAAAGAATGTATTGTCATTTTAGATTTTCACTAATCTGATAGATAAGAAATGATATCTTAGTGTTGTTTTCATTTATGTATTTATGCCTAAAACATCTTTTTTTATTAGCTAAGAAATGGTATCTCAATGTTGTTTTTATGTATTTATACCTAAAACCTCTCTCTCTTTTCATATATATGGAAACATATATTTTCTTTATATATATATATATTTTTTTTTTCTTTATATATATATGTGTGTGTGTATATTCCTTTTTGGAACACTGATAGAATTTGTGGCAATTATCTGTTCATATTGGGTTTTTTTTCCCTCCCTTGGTGTTCAAGAGCTCTTTACATATAAGGCATATGTCTAATGCAAATATTTTACTCCTGTTTTGTCAGCTGTCCTTTTGCTTTTGTTTATGTCAGGGTTTTGTTTTGTTTTCTGCATTACATTTTATTATTATTTTTTACTTTTTAATTTTTTGGTACCAGGGATTGAACTCAAGGGTACTCCACTACTGAGCCACATCCCCAGCCCTATTTTGTGTTTTATGTAGAGACAAGGTCTCACTGAGTTGCTTAGTGCATCACCATTGCTGAGGCTGGCTTTGAACTTGCAATTCTTCAGTCTCAGCCTCTCAAAGTGCTGGGATTATAGGTGTGCACCACCGCGCCTGGATATATTTTATTTTTATGCAGTCAAATTATCGATCTTTTATTGATACTTTCATCAATATTTTAAGTCTTTTAAGACTTTTTAAAAAGCCTCTGTAGTTTAAGTCTTAGTCTGTATACTGAGATTGAAGAGGAATTTTTTCATGTTTTCTCCTAGCACTTCTATAGTTTTATTCATTCTTGTACTTAGACCTCTGATGCATTAGGAATTCATTCTTTTGTGTAGTTGAAATACAGATCTAATTTTATCTTTTTCTCCAAATGGCCTTTCCCTTGTCCTAATATCCTTTGTTGAAAGTTCATCTTTTCCTCAGTGACTTGAGTTGCCATTTTTATCATATACTAAATTGCATTGAAGCACCTTTAAAATGTCCTTTTTGCTCATTTTGTACTTCGTCATGGTGTACTTTTTCAGAGTATGTGGAAAATACCAGAGGAATTTATGTTATCTGTTCATTGCCTGTGGCCACAAATAATGTTCTGGGTTTGCATTTGTTCTCCTGAAAGAATAGTTAATTGTTGCAGCAATAATCTTGAAAGCTAGAGAAATTTACCTTCTGGCTATGTATTTATAAAAGGCTGTTACCCAAATTGAACCCACAGCTATGAGACATTACTACTCCTTCTGTCCAAATGTTATCAGTGTTTGTTCTATTATAAAATCATTAGGCTGACGTGAAGCTTTCTAAAATTAGTCTCAGTGCTACTTTGAACCACTGTATTGAAGCCTTGAAGAATGGCCTCGTGAGCATTGGCTATATTAGTTTATTGTCCTTGGCTCCTGGACTTGTTTCCTTCATTCAGCTGCTGAATCTAGGTAGACAAATTGTGATACCATGATTACTGCCAGAGTATATTCACTGGAATTATGAGGTACTTTATCTTTCATGTGCACCTACATCTAGAGAACAAAGTTGCCTGGCAACAATGGTGTCCTCATTTGAATTCAGAAAACCTGAAACAGTACAGACATCATCCTTTTGGAAAGACCAGATTGATCTCAAGAGGAACACCAACCTAAAGAATCTTCTCATTTTCAGAATAAGCAATTAGCTTTTTGGAAAAATATCTTAGTGAAGGATAATGCAGTATAGTATCTTTTCCAATCTTATGAGGTCAATCTTAAGCATTTGATTCATGCTATGGGTTTGGCTTTGCTTGTAGAGCACCTTCCCCACCTCCCAATTCCTGGGCTTCAAATTTCAGGGTACTTGGAAAGTGACACATAAATTTTAACTTCTTGCTTTCGTTTTGTCCTTCTACTCTAGTACTTACTTTACAGTGATAAAGAAAGGTGCCCTGAAAAATATGAAGCTGTGCTTTCTATTAGATTTCTTTTATAGTCATGTTATTTATCCCATTGACCTCTAGAGGGAGCAAGAAGGTCACAGTTGTTAAGTAATAACAACTGAAAACACTCAAATCTTATCTCCTCCTCCTCCCTAACCTAGATGGAAATTTGGTTCAGCAGGTGGGGCTGTTTCCTTGGGAATAGTATTAGTCCTTCCAGTCCTCACACCTGTTCTTCTGTTTGCCTCTCTAGGTTGTTCCTTCACCTTCATTAAGGTAAAGAAGCTCATGAGCTCTTTTTAACCCTTTCCTACCTGACAAATGTGTTAAAGTGCATGGCCAAAAACCACACCATAGGTGATTTCAAACAGTTGGAGAGTCTACCCTCCAGGTCACTTCTGGGCTAAAAAGTCTGTTACAAGCCCCCTTGTAGATAGCAGAGTCAAGACTGTTAGTGAAAGCCTTGTTTCTTACTGGGCTCTTGCTTCACAGGGAGTTTTCTCTATGATACTTGTGTCAAATAAGAACTTGTAACTTCCTCTGGAATAAAAGCTTAAACAGTGATGATGACCCAGTTCTAAATGCAATTTCTTCTTTCTGGTTATTGCTAATTCAAGATGGGTTTGTGGTGGCTGTGCCTGGATCTTAATGCTCTGCTATGTCTGAGGGAGCATGTCTTGAGGTAGATTAGGGTTAGGTTGTGTTTTTTCTCCCTGTCCTGCTGTAGGCTGGTCTTCAGAGGCTTCCTGCCCTGGTGCTTTCTCTGCACAGAGAACATTCTTTGTGCTGTGTGTTTGGCCTCAAGGAACTCATCTATTTGGTGCTGCCTTCCAAACTTGTATCTTCACCTGTGACCTCTCTTCTGAGTGACCTATTTGACATTACTACTTGGATGTCTCCTTGGGATCTCAAACTTATTCGATTCAACAGAATCATTGTATTTCCCACATCAAACCTGTTTCTTCCTTAGGAGTTCTCATTCCATAAAACAGACCACCATCTGGCTAATCTGCTGCTCACTTATGAGTCATTTTTGGTTTCCCTGTTTTCTTCACTCTCTACCATCAAATCAGTCCAGCAGCCAGTTCTGAAGTTCTACCTCTGAAGTAATTCCTAAATATGCCTTCTCCCTTTCTGTCTTGCTCTCCACTCCACTTCTACCAGCTAGGAAACTTTGGTTATTTCTCTCCCAGAACATTCAGATAGCTTCCTAACAGGTGTCATGATGGCCATGTTTAGAAAAATTTAACATGCTTTTCTCTTTTTCCTGAATATATCTGTTGCCAAGACTGGATAAAAAAATACAAAGAAAAAAAGTTAAACTTTCCTTCTAATATTAAAACATGGAGTTCTACAGAAAGATAAAATGCTTGAAAGCTAGTCTTTATGGGGAGAGAAAGAATTTCATAAATGTTTTTAGTTTCCATTTATATGGCAAGGATTAACCTGAAAGGTTATAAAATTTTCCCATAACATAACCATTAATGCTCACTAATAAAACTGGAGTTCAGGAGATAAGTGCTCTGATAATGAAAACTGCTCTCCAACCTGGATAGGTTTTTGGAGGCAGAAGACAAAAGGGAGACAGGACAGGTAGAAAGTCATTTAGGTATTCTGTTTGTCCCCCTGGGTTACCTGGAGAGAGGGTGGAGTCTGTTAAGTACATGGAGGAAAACAGGGCAGAGGGGCTCCTTCTCAGCTTTCAGTTTGGTACACTGGGAAGTGGACACCAGGAAGCTCCCTAAGGAACTTTCTTGGCCAAGCTGGAGGATGACCAGATGAAATAAATTCAGTGATATAGTTTGAGAGAATGACAGTCTATCCCCAGGCCTTCCTCTCTTCTTCCAAGACATAAATGCAGAGTTGAGAGCCAGCAGGGCCTACATGGGCTTGTTGGGATGAGGGACCAGAAGCACTCAGATGGGCTCATAAAGTCAGAGCTGAGATGAGTGAGGCAGGTACCAGGCCCCACTGAGCTGTGAGGGAGGACAGACTAAAGTGCACACTAACTGCAGCCTCAGCCATCACCCTAATGACACCACTGAGGACAAAAACAAGGGACACAGGGATGCTGCTAGGCAGCCAGAGGATCTTGCCTGGTGTTGAGGACTCTTTCCCCCTAAATCCATGAGATCATCCATATTTCTTTTGCCTCCTGTCCTGCTATGAGGGCAGGGGTGGCTCCAGAATCTAATGATGAAGCATATTCAACCAGAGGCAGATTTAAATTGCTTTTTTCTAAAGGTTTCTCCCATCCCTTTTGTCTCCTCTTATGGTTTAGATATGAGGTGTCCCCTAAAAGCTCATGTGTGATACAATGCAAGAATGTTCAGAGATGAAATTATTAATTATGAAAACTATAACCTAATCAGTGAATTAATCCACTGATATAGATTGATATGGGTGGTAATTGTGGGAAGGAAAGAGTGGCTGGAGGAAGTGGGTCACTGGGGACATGTGTTTGGGGTTTATATTTTGACCTGATGAGCAGAGCTCTCTCTGCTTCTTGACATGCTTTTCTCCACCATGCTCTTCTCCTTGATGTTCTGCTTCGCCTTGGGCCCAGAGCTATGGAGTCAGCCTACCAAGGACTGAATCTCTAAAACTGAGCCAAAATAAACGTTTCTTCTTCTAAGTTATTCTTGTCAGATCTTTGGTCACAGCAACGAAAAGCTGATTAAAACATTTCCCTGTGTTGGGGGTGGGGGGCTAATGAACAAGAGCAGATCATCTCTAGACAAAGCAAAAGTCTGATTTCTTTGTGTATTTGAATTCCAGGGTGAGTTCATTGTGTCTCTACTAGTTGCTTCCTGCTATCACCCTTACTGCTCCTCTGGTACATCCTCCACACACAGGTACAGTGACCTTTTAAAATGTGAGAATCTGATCAGATTTCCTACCTCAACATTCTGAAGACTTCCCATTATATGCAGAATGAAATATGCTTAGCACCTTGCCCTGGCATACAAGGCCATGAATGATCTGGTAGTGTTTTCTCTGCCCTCCTCATGTACCTTGTCCATGAAGCTCCTTGAAGCACAGTGGCCCTTCTCTTCCTTGAACAAACTAGGCTATTTCCCATCTTAAACCTTTGCACTTGGTGTTTGGGCTGATCCTTCCATTTGCCCCTCAGACACTTCCCTTTCTCACCGTGTTCTGTGTGCCAGTAGGCTGATGATAAGAACTGCATCAATACAAACTCACTCTTGCCTCCTGGCTTCCTGTTGTAATTGGCCAAGGGGAAGCACTGGCAGATGAGATAGAGGTGGGGAAGGAAGAAAGAGAGAGAGACACAGGGGAGGAGATGGTTACTCAGGGTGTCTACTACCCCTGTTCTTCCTGGTTAGTTACCTGGGGTTGGCTGCATCCCTTTACCAGTGACCACAGCTCTCATCAGGGACTAGTTAAAACTCTGTAGCTAGTTTAAACTCTCTGTACTTTTGTACATAGTCCTTTTGAGAGTCTTCTGCTTCCTGACAGACCTCAGCTCTCGCATTGCTCCTTCAGCAGGCCCCTTTTGGCTTCTCTGCATTGCTGTTTCCTTCATCTCCGTGAGTCTCAGCTCCAGTATCAACTCCTCAAGGAGGCCTTGCCTGACTATTCACCATCTTACTGTCCATTCTCATATCCTGCCTCCTGCTTTCTGCCCTTCACTTTTTATTTATTTAATTAAAAATTTTTAATTATGGTAAGAGCAATGCTCTTAACAAATTTTTAAGTGTACAATACAGTATTATTTACAATAGGCACACACATACAGAAGATTTCTAGAATGTACTCATCTTGCATAACTGAAACTCTATACTTGTTTTACAGCATCACCCCATTTCCCCCTCCCCACCCCTTAGTAACCACCATTCTTTTATCTGTTTCTATGTTTTGACTATTCTTGATATCTCATAAATAGTGAATTTCATGCAGTACTTGTTCTTCTGTGCCTCTGCATTTCACTCTTTATAACATAATTTTTTTCTTGAAGATCTTTTTCTTTTTTGGGCAGGGGCAGGTACCAGGGATTGAACTCAGGGGTACTCGACCACTGAGCCACATCCCCAGCCCTGTTTTGAGTTTTATTTAGAGACAGGTTCTCACCGAGTTGCTTAGCGCCTCGCCATTGCTGAGGCTGGCTTTGAACTTGCGATCTTCCTGTCTCAGCCTCCCAAAGTGCTGAGATTACAGACGTGCACCACTGAAGATCTTTTTCTTATTAGTATATATTAGTTATTTAGAATAGTGGGTTCCATTTGTGGCATATGTGTACATGCATATCACATTATTTGATCAATTTCACTCCCCCAATATCTCCCCTTTACATCCCCTTTTCCAATCTCCTTTTTCTACCTTAATCATCTTCTATCTTATATATTTCTTTTTTCTTTCCTTACAACTTTCACACATAAAAGGAAACATATAATACTTGTCTTTCTGGATCTAGCTTATTTAATTTAACATGATGATCTCCAGTTTCATCAATTATCCTGCAAATGACATAATTTCATTCTTCTTTATGGTTGAATAATACTCATGTGTGTGCATGTGTGTGTGTGTATCCATCCATCATCTATTGATGAACACCTAGTAGCCTGGTTCTATAGCTTGGCTATTGTGAATTGTGCCATAATAAATGTATGTATGCATATATCTCTAAAGTATGCTGACTTTAATTCTTTTTGATAAATACTAAGGAGTGGTATAGCTGGATCATCATTTTTAGTTTTTTGAGGAATATCTGTACTGATTTCCCTAGTGGCTATTTTAATTTACATTCCCACTGACAGTGTATGCATTCCTTTTTTCCTGCATCCTTGCCAGCATTTATTTTTAACAATGTATTTTTAATTTCTTGCATTAAAATTGGGATAATCTGGCACTGTCTTTTGATTGTGTTTTACTTATGTCTTCTAACTGGACTGTAAATCAAGAATGGGAGGTGCTTCATCTGTTTCACTCCTTGCTGTGGTCCCATTACCTAGAACAGAATTTGTACATGGTTAACAGACAATAAGTTTGTTTTTGAAAGAATGAATGAGGAGTTTCTGAGAAGCCTAGATCTCAGGGAAGGTGTAAGTGGGTCTGTCACCAGCAGGTTAGGAGTTCTTTTATTTCCTTGCACCTTTATTGCATTGATTTGCTGAGCACTGCTTTTCAGGTACTGTTTGTTATGTAACTGGACCAATAGTGCTTAGGAAGTAGAAAAAAGATACAAAATAATAGTGTTTCAGATTAAGCCCTTTTTATGGAAAAATGGAAAGGTGTACCATGCTATCCATTCTCTCCTTCTTTCCCTTTTCAGATGTATCTAATTTCAGCTAGGAATAGAAGCTGCTTTGCATTTCTTTAAAATCTGAGATAATGGAGTTGGGATGATGCTAAAAGAATATCACAAAACTTCTTGCATGCCAGGAAATGGAAAGTGTGCTCTGAGAGGTCTGTCTGCATTGGATGGCTTGGACTGCATATAAACATCACTTGCAGAATGGTTCCCAGCATGAGCTGATTGCCCAAGTCATTATAGAACTTGCACAGCTCTCCACGCTGCATCCAAGGGTTGAATTCATCAGGAGTGCGGCCAGGGTTATAGCCACTGGACTGGCCTAAAGAGGATAGCCTCTGCTTAGCACCATCAATCCAGGGAGCTAATTATGTTGTCTTAAATTTCCTGAATAATTAGCACAAGGCTGAGGAGCCAAACACATTTTATATTTGAATCAATAAATGCTGTCCCCTCAGCAGCAGCCCCTTCCCCTAAAGTATAGTAGATTCCAGTCTCCTGTTGTTTTGTTTTGTTTTTGTCATCCAGAACTATCCTCAGGGTGCTTGTTCTCAAGCACTGTAGCAGCTAGCAGTACATCTTTGGAGACCTGACTCCCAGATCTGTAGTCCCCCAAGTTCTTGCCTTTGTTCCCAGCCAGTAGTGCCAGTTATTTTATTGCCTTTACTTTTCTGGGTTACTTGAATGCATTCTCTTTTGCATATTTGGATCTCTAACCCTTTTTTCCCTCTCTTTTTATTGTGTTGAAAAACACATAACAAAAATGTACTATTGAAACCATTTTTAAGTGTACCGTTCACTGGTATTAAGTATATTCACATTGTTGTATAACCAATCTCTAGTACTTTTTCATCTTACAAAATGGAAATTCTACCCATGAAACAGCAACTCCCTACTTCCCATCTGCCACCCCCTGGTACCCAACATTCTACTTACTGTTGCTACTGTGATGACTTGTTACCTCATATAAAGATCTCCAACCTTTTTATGTTAATTCTTCATATTTAATTTACTTTATTAAAATAATTGGTATAGTTTCTGTTTTTCTGATTAGACTCCAACTGACTTATCTCTATAACTAGTCCTATTTTTAAATAATTTTCAATTAAATACTTTTTGTCTTTTGATTGATCTGATTTCTACTGGGACCCTAATAAATGCTTCTGGGATTATTGGGGTGGGGGGAATCAATGCAGATCAAATTAAAATAAAAGCAAAGGTGAAAGCCCTTTTAACTAAAAAGCACTCTATATTATTATTACCGTGGATAGTTGTGTTCCAAATAAGGCCATACCTGAGCCCTCAGCAATGTCTCTTTGCTAACATCTGGAGGAGAGGAATAACAAACAATAAATGGCTGCAACTTCAGGGTTTCAACAGACCTTCTGTGGCTCTAGGCCTGAGGGTCAGAAAGAAAACTCAAGAGCAGAACTGTTCCCTTTCCCAAGAGAGGATGTGGTGAATAGAATAAAAAGCCCCATATTCACATTCTTCAGTTAATACGGGGAAAAAGCCAGGCTGTCTGTGTCCTTATGTGATACAGAGACTCTGGCTCCACCAAGTCAAGGCTCTGATCCCATTTGTCAGTCCCCTGTGCTTCAGTGACACTTTAACATCCTGACTTAAAAAGTCTGTTGCTTTTCCAGAATAGTACAAGACTGGAAAATCCTGACCACAAGCCAACTCCCAAATGCCTGAAACTCTTTAGAGCCTTAGCCCTGGCCAGAGATTTCCCTGCTAAGAGGGGTCTCCTGAGCTCTTTAAGAGGAGCTTTCCTTTCCAAGGAGTCAGATTGTAAAAAGAGGCTCTAGTGGTCCTGCTCAAGGACTATAAAAAGGCAAGTAGATCCCAGGATGGGTTGGGGGCAAAAATTGTCCTGACTCAAAGTCATTGTACTAGCTTTGATAGATAAAATAGGAGTCAGTCACTTGCTCTTATTTCCAGGTTACTAGAGGAGATAAAGAGACAAATTGAGGGAGAGAAAAAGATAGAGTGGGATATTGACATCGAGGTCACAGTAATCACAAAATCCTGATACACTGTAGGTGAGTAGGTAAGACAGATAGCTTTGAGTTCCTCACTTTAAGACAGAGTGATGAAAATAAGCCAGAATATTATAAAAGAGGACTATTCATTTTACATTATCCTATTCTTAGTTGGAACCATTTTCCTCTTCGTCTTACTTATGACCACTAGTGTGCTAGGACATTCAGAAAGCAGGATGGGGTAGGGATTTGGAACCCTAATTGAGTGATTCTAGAATGCTCATTTTCTATATCCCAATATCTCTGGGGATCATTTGATGTGATGTTGGCTAGACTCAGTGGAGGTGCAGTTGTTAATGTCAAACGTTAGTCATAGCATTTCATACTGTCATCACTTCAGTTGAATTAAGTGCATTGTTAGTTCTGTAGGTATGGAGTTCAATTGCCATTTAAACAGTCCTCCAAAAGATTATGCTATGACTTGAAAGCACAATGAAAAAAAAATCTCATGTGCAAAAGAGGCCCAGAAACAAAGCAGCGGGATTTTAATTTGATATTAGTGTAGTAGATATACATGATCAAAAGGGTGAACATGATAGTACATATTTTTGCAAATTGACAACCAAAGTACTTTCTGGAAACCAGGAGAGTAAAAGCTATCCCTCTGGTAGAAACTGTTACTGAGATCCATAATGACATTAGCCATTCTATGCCCAGCCAATGACAGCAGAAACTGGTGGCACTTCTTGGTAAATAAACCTGAAAGCAAACAGAGGCTAACAGTGGAGGACCACGGTTAAGGCATCATGTTCTATAGTTAAGGACATTCTTTGCTCTCAGTGACATTGAAGGTAAGGTGTATCTTAGAATCAATGGAAAATGGTACAAATGCAGTTTTACAACATTCAGGGAGCCACTGCTGCTTTCACTGTTAAGACAGACCTAATGCCTCCTTTGTGAATGGCCTCCTCTTTTGAGATTCAGTCAATACAGAGTTGACCAGGCACTGTGAGTAGGAACATCCTGTATGCCTGTAATCCTACTTGACCCCATGACTGAACAAACAGGAGATGCACCAGTCTAAGAGTATGGAGGGGAAAGAGTCTGTTCTCTTAGATATAGGAATTTGAGGCAAAAGATTTTTAAAAATTACTACTTAATTTTACTTAAATAAAGAGTGCTCAGTTTGGGCATTATAAAATAAGTGCATTAAAACTCAAAACAACTAGATTTTTTAAAAGTCTAGCAGTTTCAATATCCTGTAACAAATATGTTTTAAAGTAAATTCAAGTAGTAAATATTTGTCTTCAAGATTATACCTTTAAATTTACCAAGCATGATTATTTCATGAGCATATTAAATTCTATATAATCAATTATTAATGTCCCTAAAAATAACAAAATTACTTTAGATGAATAAAAACATCAGAAAATTATTGCATATATCTGTGTCTGCCAAATTTCTGTGAACAAAAAGAACATGAGTAAAAAGAATATTGACAAACTTGTTGCCTTATCTTTGTTTTCTCATACCTATCCCCACCTTGACTTTCTTCAGAGTTGGATAAAAAAATTCTAGACATTTCAGGTTTTTAATTTTCTATCATGTTTATGATAGTACTTAATTAGGAGTCATAGGAGCAGAGTTCCATGTATTGGGCTGAAATAATATAAAAAATCTTGAGTAGTGTGTGCTATTTGGGGGTATTAGGGAGAGGGGAGGATTCTGTTTATCAAATAGATTTATTTAAAATATCAAGTATTCCCCACCCCCACCCCCGACCCTAGTACTGAGGATTGAACCCAGAGCACTCTACCATTGAGCTACATCCCCAGCCCTTTTAATTTTGAGACAGGGTCTTACTAAGTTGCTAGGGGTAACCTTGAACTTGTGATCCTCCGGCCTCACCCTCCCAGGTGGCTGGGATTACTGGTGTATACCGCCATGTCCCGCCCAAATTGTCCATGTTTTAAAGAAGGAAAGGGTCTATGTATTTAAATCTGTTGTGACCAGGGTGAGTGTTTTGATTTGTTGTGACTAGGCTCTTGGCCCCTCCCAGAAAATGGGCACTTAAGGTGAACATTTTGCCTTAATAAGAGGCAGGGCTTAGACCCATTGGCGACTGAGAGACTTGTGAGTGACAAGACACCTCAGAAATGGCTTAGTGATTCTGTCTTGATTTGGAAATTTGGCTGCCAAAATGCCCCCACTGTTCCTCAGAATAAACAAAGAAAAACCACAGCATTCTTGTGTCATCCAGGTTTAATCTGGCACTTTGAACTTTGTTTTTTGAGTGACAAAACCCAGGTCCTAGTCCTTCAGTGTTCCTTTCCTTCTGGCAGGATCAGATATACTGTGACTGTGATAAGAATAAGACGAAGAGAGGGTTGTAGGGTCAGCTATTCAAGCCACTTGCCGCTGGTGGTGACTGTTAAGACTATAATTTGAAAATGCAAAATGTCCAGGTCCAATGGGTTCTTTATTAGTTCCTTAGGATTCCTCTACCCCATAGTCCTGGCCTAGCCTAAATTGATGCTTAGTCTCTGAATGTCTGTTAAGAGGTGACTTGGAAGTTAAGAATGTCTCCAAATTTAGCAAGCATCAGAATTTGTGGATAACTTGTTCAAAACAGATTCCTTGGATCATACCCAGAGTTTCTGATTCAGTAGATTTGGGGTGGAGTCCTGGAATTGGCTTTTTCTAACCAACATCTCCAGGTGATTTTGAAGAAACAGGCTGCCAAGGGTTTTGGTATTCCAAATGTTGAGAACTTGGATAAAGAAAAGGATTTCTGGGCCCTCGATCATTCTGTCCTTCATATGTTAAATATGTTGGGTCTGGATCCTCTCCTTATCTTCTGAGACTGGCTTGAGAGAGGAGCCCTGGGCCTGCTTCTGCTTCCTCAAGGATGTGCTGTGGGAGCCAAGCTGACCCTGACCTGGATCCTGGTGCTCTGGCTCCCTCAGTCTTAGAAGCTAGAAGGCTCCTGCTTAGCTCTGCCACCTCCACATCACCATTTCCAGCCAAGCAAGCGTATCTCTTCAAACATTATTGAGAGTGGGATACAGTACCTGGGCTAAATCCATAACCAAGAATTGTCTGTCAGGGCCTGAGCTTGTCCAAACCCTTTTCCAAGAATAAGTAGTATCTGGAGCTTTCTGTCTGGGAGAAGATAGCTGGTATAGTGGAAGAGCACTAACCTGGGAGTTCTAAGTCTTCTATTCATTTATTTATCCATTCATTTACTCATCAAGTACCCTGTTGCTTACCACATGCTAAGCAACAGGGTCCATGCTAAGCATGTGGTATTAGGTTCTGGGATTCAAGGGTGGATGAGACATAGTCCTTGCTACCATGGACACTTCATGCTCATCAGAGTGAAAGAAATTTTAAAAAATAGATCAAAAGTTTCTACATGAGAAGGGATTGGGACTGCAATCTAGTTTTAAGAGATGGAATGGCATAGAGATTTGTCTTGAAGATGATTTTTTTATGACAAAAATGACTCACACCATCTGTTTATTTGGGGTAAACAGTAAGGAAAAGCTAATGGAGGTTGTTGAGTGGTCAAAGATACCAACCCACCCAACACAACACCAAGCCCATTGGTGCCAGTATCAGAGGGTGAAGAACTCATTATCTAATCCCTTTAATTACTCTTTCAATCAGTTGATTAATTAGTGACAGTCCTAAGTGCTAAGAGGTACACAGCATTGAGGGAGCTCATGAAAGGACAGCTGGTCTGGGGTAGGGCATGGAGGCAAAGATTTCTTAAGCAAGTACTAAACTGAGCTCAGAATAAGAGGTCATAAAAGGTGTGGATAAGTGGTGTGTTGGGACCTGGCCAGGGTGGTAGAAGCTGGGGAAATCTAAGGGAGAGTGGCACAATGAGGTTATAGAGGTCGGGTAAGATCCTATAGGGGCTTATGCATTTTTTCTTTCAACCTGTTGATAGCTGATCTTGAGTAAGTTTTCTTAATTTCCTTATCTTTAAAATGGGGGACAGAGCTAACTTGAGGAGGCTGCAGCAAGGATTCAAAGTTGCTTTGCAAAATGTAGCTTTATAAAAACCAGATTATCATTAGTGATAAGTTCCTGATAACTCATGTTTTACTCTCTTGAGAATGATAGAATGGTTTTGGCAGGAACCCAGATAAGACACCCCTCAGCATCTCAGAAGGCTTTCTGGGCAAGGGAAGGAGGTACATCTGTCCTGCCACACCAGGCCCTGGTCCTGAACCATCCTGTTCAGTCTTCGTGGGCTCAGCCAGACTGTGTCCTTTATCAGGCTGTCCAGCTCCCAGGAAGGAGTTTCCAGTTTCTGGGTGTACTTTCACATACTTTTGTGCCTTCTCTGACTTAATGAATTCTAGACCATTTATTTTGTTGATATTTTTAGAAGTATGTTGGAATCAGCAAACCTTGTTTAGATACACATGCATTTTTTCTAACTCAGTAAATCCATATTAATAGAATCTGTAGGCATCGATGAATCAACATGACATTTTGTGGTAGCATCACGAAACAAATTGTACCTTTAATTTAAAATTTTTATATTAGTTTTATATGATTTACAAATGGCTAGTGGAGATGCTTCGATAAAATCGAAATCTGTGTGCTCTTCACCTTCTCTTCTCCTTATTGTTTCCCTTTCTAAAAGTTGGATAAACACGCTCAAGCAGAGTGTTTAGACTGAACCTGCTAGCTACCTTCAAGATATTATTTTTAGCCAGGCACCATGGTGCATGCTTATAATCCCAGATACTCAGGAGGCAAAGGCAGAAGAATCACAAGCTTAAGACCAGCCTGGGTGACTTAGTGAGACCCTGTCTTAAAATACAAAAAGGTCTGGGGGTATAGCTCAGTGGTAGATTGCCCCAGGTTGTTCACTCTCCTGGGGCAATGTGTGTGTGTGTGTGTGTGTGTGTGTGTGTGTATCTCCTCTTCACACACAATTTTTAGCTTTGAAAGAGTTTATAAAGTACCTCTCTCCCTGTCGCTTTAGCACTTCTCCTGGATTATATATGTTGGCAAAAATTTAGTTCAGAATTTCTCTGGCTTAATGAAGGAGGAATAGAAGAAAATCTCTTGGGTGCTGAGGTCTTAGTGGCTTAGACACTTGCTGGTGGTGTGTTGTAATATGTAATTTGGCAGCACATAAGAGAAACTTAACTAGTGGTGTCTATCCCAGCAATTGATTGAGTTACTTATATACATAATAAAACATGAAGGCTGATAGAAGGAAGCTGCTGCCTCAATTGAGCCTAGCTGAATTATGTTATCCAGGACCAGGTTCCCTGTGTCTTTTCCTCTTGCCATCCTTATCATGTCGTAAACCTTTTTGTGTTGGTTAGTCTCCATTTGCCCCTCCACATTCTGTGCCTCTTACCCCTACGTGGGCTCTGATTCCATTGGGTCTGGCCAATGGGAATCAACCACAAGAGACTGTGGCTTATTGACAAGATAGAAGTTAATTTATTTACCCACTTTCCCCACTGGCAGGTGCTGTGTACTTTTTTTTTAATTAAAAAAAATTTTTTTTTAGTTGTAGATGGACACAATACTTTTATTTTTTTTATTAATTTTTTTTAATGTGGTGCTGAGGATTGAACCCAATGGGTTGAACCCAATTGAACACATTGGGTTCAATAAGACTTGTGCTTGGCAAGCACTCTACCACTGAGCCATAATCCCAGCCCCAGTTGCTGGATACTTTAACGCCACAACTCATATGGCTTCTCCTACTGTTCCTACTGGTTTCTGGTGACTATTCCCCACCCTTGGCCATTCAGTGCTGATGGTAACTCCTTCCCCTGGTGCTAGTCCCTGGGTGCCTTACCATCCCTTTTTGGTTCCCTCAACCCTGTCCACATCTCTATAAATAGTCTTTTTGGTTGCTGTCTGGGAGTGAGCCATGCCATTAATGTAGACCAAACACATTTGTTTCTTTCCGCAATGTCAGAATTTATTGAGTAACAATAAATTTACAAATTACACTACTTTCATTGACTGCTATTCACTGAGTAATATCTATAACAAATCATATACCATACTTTTCACAATGGTATATATGGGTTACAGAAAGGCTACAAATGGGTTAAAGTGGGTTCAAGAAGATGAACTGAGAGCAAAGGCAGGTAGACACGCAAGAGTCATTGCAGGTGGTCAAATAAGATTACCAGCAGAAGTCATTCAGGGCACAGAGCTATCAGAATATAGAATAGGGTCCTGACAGATCACAGTGTCAGAACGTCAGCTTGAGGTGTCAGCTTGGAGTGGGCTGGGCATCCTGGTCCCAGGCAGGAGAAACCATGCTGCCTGCCCTTGACCCTCCATGATATGCTGAAGCATAGACTTCCAGAAGCATTGGCTATTTTAGAATAGGAATGGGCTCTGAATAAAGTGATATGTAAGAGAGGGGAGCCTGTGTATGCAGAATAGGAGATATATGGGAAGAACCCTGGTGATCTTCTGCCCTCTCTGCAAAGCATGCAGTTGAATGTGTTCAACTTCTCAGAATGCATTAGGGAAAGTGGCTTTCAGCTGTGTGTGGCCAGTGCAAGAGTAATCACTGGGTTCATGTTTTTTATCCTGCCCTTTGCTGGGTGTGAGGATGCAAAGTCTCTCTTTCCTTTTCATATGTCCCGGGTCAGAACACATGTTCTTTTATCACAGTAGCAGGGAAAAAGAAAAAGAAAGTCAGGGGTTGCTGGGAACTAGTTAGTTCTAATTAGCAGAAGGACTTGGAGGAGGTCCTGCCTCCATAGCTCATTAGATATTAATATGCATTGGTTTTTTTATCCACAAGGGATGCGTTCCAAGAACCTCACAAAAACCCTAGGGAATTTCTGAAACCACTGCTAGTTTTCACTCCTGTATACATGAATATACTTATAGTTTAATTTATAAATTAGGCACAGTAAGATAGTGACAACACAATAATACAAGGAGTAATTTAACAACATACTATAAAAGTATTTAAAACTTATGAATTATTTATTTCTGGAATTTTCCATTTAATGTTTTTAGACCAAAGTCAGCCACAGGTAACTGAAACCACAGACTATCATTGTTTTTGTTTTGAATTGCTCGAAGATGAATTCATTCTCTTTGTATTTTCCATGTGGAGATGTAGATTTAACTTGAATCTAATTTTCCTCAGCTTTACCATGGTGCTGATAACACCCACCTAACGTGTGTGTGTCTTCATGTGCATCCCATTGCAGAGACTAACCAAAAGTAGGTGTTCACAAATATTAGTGAAAATTGCTCCCTCCTCTTTTCCACCTTCCTTCTTTCCACTTAAAACCATTTGTGAAATGATACTAAGAATATTGGAGGACAGTCTATCATTCTCCTTCTATACCTTTTTTCCATCTTCTTACTAGGAAAATTCCCAACATACATAAAAGAGACGGTTTTAAAATGTGCCTTTATCATCGCCATCATCAAGATGTAATAATGCCCAACAGCATGCTCTATTTTGCTGAAGCATTTTAAAACAATCTCTAATATCATAAATATCATCTCGAATGTATCAGTAGGCATTTCTATAAATTATTTTCTTCATACAATGCCATTAATACACTTCACAAAATGAACAATAACTTCCATAAACAAGTAATACCCAGACCATATTCAAATATCTCCACTTGCCAATGGTCTCTTTATAGTTGATTTGTTGAAATCAAGATCTAAACCTTATGAAGAGTACAAGAGAGATACCAACTACATGGGCCCTGTTTACAGTTCTTAGAACAGAGTTCAGAAATTCCTTTGCCTTGTGCACAGTGACTCAGCTTTGCTGATAAAGTATACCCTGACATTTGTGGTTTTGGGCTGTCTGGAAACAACTCCAAATGGCCATGGCATTTAATAATGTCTCTTAAGGCACCGATGTGACTCCTAGGCATATCCAAGACTAGGAGGTATTTGTTCAACCAAAGGATGAATATAGCTGAGATCTGGTGCTTGGCTTCTCAGTGACTCTTTGTTGTTCTCTTTTTGTTCTTCTCTGATTTTGAATTTCATAGGCTAGGACAATAAAAACAAAATTAGGGTAGGATTATTGATTTTTTTTTTTTTTTTTTTGGTACTGGAGATTGAACTCAGGGGCACTTGACCACTGAGCCACATCCCCAGCCCTATTTTTTGTGTTTTATGTAGAGCCAGGGTCTCACTGAGTTGCTTAGTGCCTCGCCATTGCTGAGGCTGGCTTTGAACTTATGATTCTCTTATCTCAGCCTCCCTAAGGATTATTGATTTTTTTAATTTTGCTTAGTAAGAACATTAAAAATATTTCTTATCACTATTTGCTAAAGTTAGGATGTGTTTGTCCACCAAAAGTTAGTGTTGAAAGGATGCCACATCATTCCCTGGTGTGGCAATGTAGAAGTGGGACCTTTAAGGGACCATTACTGGACCCTCTGGGCTGTCTAACTTCCTGTCTCAACATGTGACCTTGCTCTATCACCCATACTTTGGCCATGGTGATGCCCTGATCATGAGGTAATGCAGCCAGGGGAGCCCATACTAAAGTTTGGATGTGTTTGTCCACCAGAAGTTAGTGTTGAAAGGATGCCACACCATTCCCTGGTGTGGCAATATAGAGTTGTACCTTTAAGGGACCATTACTGGCCCCTCTGGGCTGTCTGACTTCCTGTCTCAACATGTGACCTTGCTCTTTCACCCATACTTTGGCCATGGTGATGCCCTGATCATGAGGTAATGCAGCCAGGGGAGCCCATACCAGTACCATGCTGTTCGGACCTTCAGCCTCCAAATCTGAAAGCTAAGTAAACCTCTTTTCTTTATAAAATACCCAACCTTAGGTATTTTGTATATCAGAAAGCTGGAAAATATACCATTATTTCATAAGAGAAGGGACATTTATAAACTAAAAGGCAGGAGTGACATTTCAGAATAAAGGAGCATCTTTCCCAGTAATGATAGTTGGTCACCTTCTGATGACGTATATATGCTCCATGGTTCTAGCTTTCTCTTTTCGCCATGGACTAGTGAGCACTTTGATACTGTTTGGTACATAGGAAGCATTCTCTAGGATTGCTTGGAGAGTAAATGTTGTAGAGTGATCAAAATGTCACCTTTTTTTGAAAAATAGTTGTCAAGTTGGAGATGAAACTTTTAGTAAAAGTTGAAATGAACTTACGATGTTGAGATAGGCATAGAGATGTTACTCTTTTGAACTGTGGTTTGGGGAAGTGGAGAAGGTATAAATAGTTCCATATTCTTATATAAGTCTGAAGTTGGATCAAGGGATATCAAGAATTATTTTGGGGGGGCTATAGTTCAGTGGTAGAACACTTGCCTAGCACATGTGAGACACTGGGTTCGATCCTCAGCACTACATAAAAATAAATAAATTAAGAATTAATAAATAAAAAATAAAGGTATTGTATCCATCTACAACTAAAATTATTTTAAAAATAATTATTTTCTTAAGTTTATTAGACTTCTCACCCAACTTCCTCTTGGCTCCCAAGAACTTTTGTCGATCTTGCTTACTTCTTCCAAATCTATATTCCTATCCTTGTCCTGTACGCCATTCCCATCATCCCTTATATAAGGCCACAACAATTTTATACACCCTCAAGCCTTCTTCCATAGCTTAGCACCAATGCTAAATGAATGAGTCCCCCATTTAAATCTCTCACCCACTCTGCTTTACTGAGCTTCAGACCAATATATCCAATTGCAACTCAACAACATCACTCGAGTTTCTCAAAAGAGAACTCTTTCTCTGCTTCCTCAACCTGGCTCCTCTTCCTCTTTCCCCCACTGGACAAAATGGGGAAGTTGCTCATGCCAGAAAATGAACACATCCATCATCCCTCATATTCATGCCACTGCCTATTCCTGAAGAGTTCACTTCCAAATATATATCCTATTTATTTACTTCATGTCTTTACTACTGCTGCTGCCCAAGTCTAAGATACTGTTAACTCTTGCCTAGACTATTTCTACAATTCATCTTAATCCCCCACCTCTTCCCTAACCCCTTCTAATCCATTCTTTACACAGTAGCCAGATGGCTTCTTAACACGGACATAATGTCACACTCACTCTTCAAAACTCTGAAGGGATTTGAGACAAAATTAAAATAAAAAATCCCTAACATGTGCTACAAGGCCCATTTGGTCTGCCCAATGCCAACTTCATCTCCAGCTACTTTTTTTCCCACTTACCATGCTTGATTGACACACTAGAATTTTATTTCCTTGAATACTCAGCCCTTTCCTGGCTTAAGGTAGGTAACACATGGTATATCCTTTACTGAGAAGGTTCTTTTTCATTGCCTCCCCACCCTCTGCCTGTTCCTCCTTTTTATAGTTTGGGTCTTGAATGTCCTCCAAAGTGCTGCTATTGAGAGATGGTAAACACTGAGAGGAGGGGCCTTTTAGGAGGTCTTTGGTCATTGATGGTGTGCTCCTGAAGGGAACTGTGGGACCCTGGTCTCCTCTTCTTCCCTTTCACTTCTGGCTGTGAGGTGAGTGATTTTGTTTCACCATGTGCTCCTGACATGATGTTCTACCTTCCCACAGGCCCAAAGCAATAGAGCCAATCCATCATGAATAGGAACCTCTAAAACCATGATCCCAAATCAAACTTCTTTCTTTCTAAGCTGATTATTTCAGATGTTATGGTGATGAAAATCACTGGAAACATAGAAAATTGGTATCAAGAAGTGGAGCTGTCTTTGCCATTACTATAAACCTAATAATATGGAGAAGCCTTTGGAATTGGTTTACGGAAGGATTTTGAAAGAGTTTGGAAGAGTGACTAGAAAAAGCCTAGAATGCTGTAAGCAGAACTTACAACATTCCGGAACAACTGTGATTGGGGCTCAGAAGACCAGAATGCTGATGGGATTGTTGAAATAGTTAGGACCACCACAGGGACAAAAAAGGCAGATGTACTCCTGAGGCTTTAACTCATACCCATTTGAAGTACCACAAAACTGAGCAAGCTAGGGCCCCAGTTGTAACAGGAACTTAGAGAGGTTGCTTTTGCTAAGTACTGACTTCAGTTGATGAGTAACTAAAAGAAGGATAAAGACTTGGCATCTCTGCCTTCATTTTATATCTGTTTCCTTTACTATCTTAAACTTTGAGTGAAATTCCTGCTTAGTTCTGCATGTAGATATGTTAATCACTTAGGGTTATCTATCTAAAACCCTGTTAACACAAGGTTTATTAGCCCTGAATTTATTTAACCTATCTCATTCACCTTCAAGGCTAAAGACTCTAAGATAAGAGCAACTAAGATACCTTCAATGGACTCTCAACTGCCAGCTTTTACAGTTCCCTGTCCCAGGTCCCCTGAAGTGATGCTTATAAGTTTTATGTCATTGCCTTATGCCTTCTAGGAACAGCAGAATGTAGCAGGCAGGTTGTTCCATGATGACATTGTTTCCATAAATAGGAACAATCACCTCAGGACAACCAAATTGGCCCTCCTTCCAGGATTATAGGTTTGACACATAAACGTCCTATAAAACAGAATGAAGATTGTCTCCTCCAGTGATAAGGACTTTTCCAGAGCCACCTAGCAAAACTAGAACTGAGATAATGATCAATCAGAACCTAGCATAAAATAGTAACCAGTGTTTTAGTTAGCTTTTTTGCTACTGTGACCAAAAGACCTGACAAGAACAACATAGAAGAAGAAGTTTATCTGGGTCTTATGGTTTCAGAGGCCTCAATCCATAGATGATTTGCTCCATTCCTTAGGGCTTGAAGTGAGTCAGAACATCATGGCAGAAGGGTATGGTAGAGGAAAGTAGCTGGGAACATGTACCTGGAAGCAGAGAGAGAGAGAGAGAGCTCTCCTTACCCGGACAAAATATAATCCCAAAGGCATGCCCCCAGGAACCTACCTCCAGCCAACCCTACTTGCTTATAGTTACCACCAAGTTCATCCTTACCAGAATTCATGCACTGATTAGGTTGAACCTCTTAGAACCCAATCGGTTCATCTCTAAACTTCCTTGCATTGTCTCATACATGAGCTTTTGGGGGAGACCTCACATTTGAGCCATGACACCTAATAAAGGGCTTGTCCCTTACCTTGTTTGGGGAATAGCCTAATCTCTCAGTGCTGTCTCCCTTCTACTTGAGGTATCCCCACCCCCAACTAAAGCTTTGCCTATGTGAAAACCTTGACTGGTTTTCATTTCTATTGTTACTAGGCAAGAAGTTCCTGTCTGTGACATAAACGTGACTATGAAGGCTACTGATAAGGGTGCAAATAGAAATGACAACTTTATTGGATATCTTACTAGGGGCTATCTTTTGTTAACACCTTCACAAAGAGTTTGCATTTTGTCCAGGTTCTTATATTTTGTGGGAGGCTGAGCTTAAAGGTGGTAGACTCGTTTATCTGGAGGAGGAAATTTCAAAGTAAAAGCATTCAGGCTGCAGCGAGGGCATGGTTGCTGTTAGGTAAATTGATAGTTAGAATCAGGACCAAAAAAGAGCACAGCAGAAGGTTTTGAAAAGCTTGCAGTTTGGCTAAAAGGAGTATATGTAAAAGTGTGACCACAAGGGTGCAATTGCTAGCCTTCATAAAAAGAAGCCAGAGAAGCCAAATGCTTTCCAAGGTACCATAAGAAAGATGCCTCAAGGGCATCTCAGGAATCTGCAAGACTACCACAAGCAGCGTAGGTTCAAAGGTGGAGAGATGCAAATTTGTTTGAAAGACTTTCCATTTCTTTAGAAAAGTAGCTTTGGGACTGCTTGCCTAGGACTACCTGAGGGAATCATTCATCCTGGACTTTTTTCCCCCAAGTTCATTTGGCAGGGCGCTCAGAGGCCACTGCAGAGGTGATTCAAGCAGCCCAGTTATAGTTCATGCTGGCCCACAGGCCTTGGCCTTGTTTACCTGATGCTGGTTTTGTAGACATGTAGAATGTAAGACTTATGGAGTCATGGAGGCTTCCACCAAGATTTCAAAGGAAAACTTGGAAGGCCAGGCAGTGTGTTGTGGGGTGAGAGTACCGGCAAGCAGCCCCCGGCAGAACAACGTATGGGACTATAAGAATGAAGCCAAAGCTACAGTGGAGAACCCAGAAGGAAAGTGGTACTGGCAATGTGCAGTGACCATCAGGGAAAGCTAAAGGCAGCGTGCAAATTCAGTCTGAGAAAATGGCCATTTGGGTTGTAACCAGAAAGACCAAAGAGGCAAGAGTGCCTAGGAGTGAGAGCCCACTTCCATTTCAGTATGCTGCAGTGCTGGACAAGGAGATTCAGGGTTTAATATTTGCCTGTTAGGTTTTGGTCTTATTTTGAGTTTATCTGATCTTTTTGTTCCCTTGTTCCTCTCTTTTGGAATGGGAATGTATACTCTGTGCCAGTCCACCAATGTACCTTGGCAGTATGTTACTTTCTTTTTGACTTTTATAGGGGCTTATAGCTAGCTGTATTTGCCTAGAGTCTTGGAATAAACTTTGGTCTTGAATTTTTGAGTAGTGCTGGAACAATTAAGAATTTGGGAACTTTGGGGGATGGAATGAATGCATTTTTATATTATGAGATGGACATGGCTCTTTGGGGAACTGGAGCAGAATGCTACAGTTTGGAACTTGAATGTTCCCAAAGGTCCATTATGTTAAAGGCTTGGTCTCCAGGGTGGGACTTTTGGATGGTGGTGGAGCCTTTGAGAGGTAGGGCCTTGTGGGAGGGTCTTGGGTCATCAGGGCACCTTGCTGAAGAGAATAGTAGGTTCTCAATCTCTTCCTCTTTTTCTCTTTCATTTCCTAGCCATGAGGTGAGGGATTTTGCTCTGCCATGCACCCCCACCATGATGTGCTACCTCACCACAGACCCAAAGGAACAGGGCCAATCATTCATGGGCTGGGACCTACAAAACTGTGAGACAAACTAAACTTTCTCTATCAGTTCATTATTGCAGGTATTTTGTTATAGTGATGGGACCCTGGCTAGCACATTCTTCTAGATAGTAAGTTCCCTGAGGACTTATTTAACTATTCTGCCCATTAATGAATGGCCAACATCTGGTACAATCTCTGCAAGAGAGTAGGTACTTGGTTAATCTCTGTTGAATGAGTGAATGGTTATTCCAATAAATACCAAACTTCCTCCATCCATGGAGAGGAGAGGCTGAATATATTTTAAAAATAAACATGGTTATATTTTTGTTATATTACCTTAATTGATATTGAATATTCAGGCCAATATTTACCTTTATGGTTATAATGATGGACATTTCTGTGAAATAAAGTAAATCATATTTTGAGTGAGTGCTAAAATCATCTCCATTTTATCTGCATTACCCAAATTGCTGAGGTTCCCATAAAACTACTGGAAAGAGTGATTACCTTGTCTAGTGAAATGTTAAATCTATCCATTTTTGAAGGACAGGGACCTATGATATATTGATTAAAAAACACTAAGTGTCTTATTAGTGTTGGCTATTGAAAAGGCTAAAATCAAATGCATGGAAAATGGCCCCATAAATTAAACCCACACCTTTATTACAGTTTTAAAAGAGGAGTCACCACATTTGTGGAAACATTTCCTATAATACTTTTTAATACATTATATAATTTTAAGTTTTCTTTTATTTGGTGGAAATGAAATGTTTCTGGGAATTATAAGCCCTTTACTCTTTTTTAATGCTTTGTCTTAGTGGCTCACTGTTGGCACCACATCATATTTCCTAATTATCTCTACTTTGCAATTTAGATTTTTGCTTTAGGTTAATTTGGTCCTTAGTTTTATTTTGTGAATATGATTTATCTCTTCATCTATACTATAAGCTTCTTATAAATAGGAGACCAGGTCTTTTTCTACTTCTGTATCCTAAGTGTAACATTCAGGCTAGGCAAATTCATATTGCAGTAATTACACACTCCAAATCTCAGGGGCTTTATTTCCATCTCCACCTACATATCTATATGTGGGTCAGCAAAGGTACTCTGATCATTGTGTTCTCTCAGGGACCCAAGTTGATGAAGGCTTCATCCTGACACCTGCTACCCTGATCAAAACAACAGTGGAGAGGAAGCATGAGGAACTACACTGCCAGCTTTTGAAGTTTCTGTCAGTATATAAAAGCATATCATTTATACACAACCAGAAGAATGAGAAGTTAAACTTCATTTATGTATGATATATCAAAATGCATTCTACTGCCATGTATAACTAATTAGAACAAATAAATAAGAAAGCATATCTTTCCACATTTGTGTCACTCACTAGTACAGGTCCAAGTGACAGGCCTGACTTCAAAAGGGATGGCAAGGGCAACCTTAGTAAGTCCTGGGAAAGAGGAATCAGGAACACTGGATGCACTATAGGGGTGATTCACACTTGTGTTCTGCTGGGTTCCAGGCTTCTGGTGAGATTTCTGTATGCTTTTTTTCACTGAAGTTGTAGGCTAATGGTAAAGGAGAAGAAAGTTGCTGGTTGAAAATGAAGGAAGTATTAATTACAGTGTGTTTGTACTTTTCTGATTTCAACTTCTAAAATCTGGAAGAGAACACCCTAGAGAATATTTCAAAATAAAAGACCCATGTGAATACTTGCCTTTATGCAGGAAACACACTGATTAATCATTTCGTTTTCCACCCTGACCTAGTCAACATTTCTGCCAGTGATTTGAATGACTGCAGATGTTGACATGTAGAAAACACTTGCGGGCTACACGAACCTGGAAGCAAATTACTGGAGTGAGTGATTTGGGTGATAGAATTATGATCCAAAGCTGGAATCATGGGCTGGAATAATGAGTTCTCTCTAAAGGGCCAATGTGTAATGTTTGAATCTAAAGACCAGTTACACAACTATGGGATGGTTGGACTTTGAATAACAGCATGTGTAAAAAATCTCCACAGTTCTCTGTTGACATGAATAGTGCTGTTATTGAATAGTGGGATGTAGTGGCCAAATGAGCTGAAGGAATGTCAGTTTCCCCACATGGGAACATGACACCAAGGAGAGGACAGGGCCACATAGACTCTCCTCAGGTAATATGCAGAGGTTTGAGCTCATTTTGGGATGTCATTCTTTGAAAATCTGGACAGCTGAGTCTGCCCAATGGCGAATAATGAGTTTATCAGTGGAATAAGAATGCTCAAGGAGCAAATGAAGGAACTGGATCAACTTAACCTAAAGAATAGAGAATGGACCTGAGGAATGTGGGATGGGAGGGCAGTCTTTGAAAACCCAGAGCTTCCAGGCAGAAGAGGGAATAAAGCTTTATTTTGTTGCAGAAGACAGGATAGGAATAGGTTATAGGGACACTGATTTTGACTCACGGTGTAGAAAAGAACCCTGAGAAAGTTAAGTCTTTTGTAGGTTATGTCAGTGAAGGGATTTATGAATCTAAAGAGTACAGGGACCAGTTATCCCAGTTTGTCTAAGATTTAGGGGTTTTGTAAGACTTGGGATCTTTAGTGATAAAGCCAGGACAATCCTAGGCAAATGAGTATAAATCAGTATCCTATTAAAGATTGTCTTTAATCTCTTTCTCTAAAGAGATTCTATGATTTCTAAGAAAGATATATTGGTTTTTCTCAGAAAAATGTCAGGCAGAACAGTGATTTTTACAGTGTTTTTGGTTTTCAATCTCCTACTAATTTAATCACACAGTACCTTTTGCATGCTGCTTGAGCAATTGTTCCAGATCTGTGTCTTAAGATTTAATCATTGCTGGTAGATTCATGCCCTATAATTGTGTCACATAATCAGGTGAACATATCCCTGCAAGCCCGAAGTCATTCATTATATAAATGAGCATTTTAGAAATAAAGAGCTGCACCTTTCTCAAGAAATCACAATGGATCGTTTTTTAGTGTTCAAATTGCTGTAATTCTTAGATAAAGCATGAAGAAGATCAACAACAGTAAAGCAGTTAAAAAGTTCCATCATAATGAAATTTCATTGTGATTATGCACAATGAAAGAGCTGTTTGTGTTCACCACATCCTTGTAGAAACTTTATTCCTTTCTTTTAATTATTTGTTGTATTTGTGATTCTGGAGTAAACTTATTTAAGCAAACTGCAAACCTTGCAGATTTGTTCATTCTTCAGGGATCAGTGTTTGTGTTTTTAGGAACAATACCTTCACAAAGAGGTTTTATAGTTTTCTTCTGACATTCTTCTTGGGGATGTGTCACTTTTCCATTCTAACTGTTCAACTTCAGTAAAACCATGAGATAGTAACCGAGGTTTGCCAACTTCCTGAAGCATTTCCCCTTGTAATACATTTGATAAAACCATGTAAATAGAGTCCTTTGAGAAGAGGAGTAACTGGTGAATGTGTTGTATTTTTGTCTAGTTGGTGATTTATAGAGGAAAGGGTGTCCTTTCAAATTTCTGTTTTTATATCCAGTCCCAACAGAAGAAACCCATGGAAATGAGAGAATCCTGGGGAGGCTTTGATGGGACTGAAGGGTAATGGCAATAAAAAAGTTCTGGCCAAGAGGACAGTAGTGGGAAACAAGTTACTCATTCAGACCCCTGCCCTACATGCTCCTTCCTTTCAGTTTGGCAGCAGACATTCTGGGAATTTTCCTAGGATTATACAGCTGGCTGTTCTCTTTGCACTCAAATAAATATCACTCTCTGTTCTTGGACCTGTGCTATCCACTGTAGTTAGTAATAGACTCACTATAGGAACAAGAAAAGAAATCACAATAAATAAAATCTGTAATGGAAAAGTCTTAATACCCTTTAATTATCTGCTCCTTTAATTGTTATGCACATAGGAGGGGTATACAGTTGTCTCATTCCCTGGTTATATCACTCTGTGTGCTGTGACTGTGGTAGCCTGTGAAACTCTAGTTGGAACATAATATAATAATTCAATGTAGAAGGACAGTGATAGAGAAGATGTACATTTGTTACTAGAATATGCAACCCCCCTCATATTCTCTCCAACTGTTAAGTTCCACAGATACCATTCTGGACTGTGAAACTGAGCATGGGTCTCTGTGCTCACCTTAACAGCTTTTCATATTGATTTGTGAAGAAAGTTGGGACTGAAAATTTTTAGTTTTGATCCAGAATCTCTTTTGATCCAGAATCTCTCTGAACTTGTTTTTCCCCCATGGTAAATATTGGAAATCCATTGTTCAAGTTCAGAACAAGGCTTGCCAAAGGTAAATAGCATGTGTGCTCATCAATGTTAATCAGCCTTATTTTATTTTGTAATATTCCAGCCATGTTTAAACACTCATGGGAATGTGGCTGCCCTTTTCCAGGTTTGCATTTGAAGTTGTCTAAAGAGATAAAGGTGGATTACCCCCACCCCCTGCCAAGTGATTGCTTACATCTTCTTTCTTGGTACTCATTTCCCCTGGATTTAATGCTTTTTTCACACTATTCATATTGAGGTAAAATGAACATCCCCTCATCATTTCTCATGATTAGGATGAAAATGACGCTTAAGTTGTAGAATGGAAACCTATCCTCAAGAGAGAAACTGGAAAAGAGTATTGAGAAATAATTTGCTTGTGGTGGCAAATTATTGATGTGAGGTATTTTAGATGTGAAGTATCCCCTAAAATTCACATGTGAAACAATGCAAGAAGGTTTAGAGGTAAAATGATTGGGTTATGAGAACCTTCACCCAATCAGTGAATCAATCCCTGATGGGATTAACTGAGTGGTGACTGAAGACTGATAGAGTGTGGCTGGAGGAGTTGGACATTAGGGGTGTAGCTCTGGGGTAAATATTTTTTTTTTGGTGAGTAGAGATCTTTCTCTGCTTTCTGATCATTATGTGAGCTGCTTCCCTCTGCCACACTCTTCTGGCATGATGTTTAGCCTCACCTTGAGCCCTGAGGATTGGAGCCAGCTATCTATGAATTGAGATTTCTGAAACCACAAACCCCCAAATAAACATTTCCTCCCCTAAAATTGTTCTGGTCAGTTCTTTTAGTCATAGCAGTGAAAAAGCTGATTAAAACATGGTAAAAGAATATAAAGAGATTTACTAGTGTTGGGTCTGAAATCTAGGTATGGGGAAGATGATGTGCTTAAAAGACTCAACAGTGTCAGAAGTGCAAGAGAAGTTCTGCGGTAGGACAGTGGGGTTGGCTCCTGGGACAGCCACTCTTGTGCCCTGCCAGGGGACTGTCCTTGTCTGTGCTCTACAGCTATTGCTGTGCTGTCCTGGATTGGATGTGATGTGATCTCACAATGACTGCATCTGTACTTTTCAGCAAATAGTGTTTTAAAAAAACTGAAAGTTACTGATTGGATTTACACCACCCTTCAGGAAATTCTCCTTTACAAATACCCAGAGCATCTCTGAGCTCATGTAGGTCCATCTTGCTGCCCAACTACTGTCCACATCTGCTGGGTTCTCTTGGCTGCTCTGTTAGTGTGACACTCACTGCACATGGCTACCCTCCCTGACACCATCCATGCCCTCATCCATGATTCATTTGCACTATTGTGTTATGAATCTCTCAGATGGTTCTGATTTTATTCAACTAGTATCAAAGTAAAATTATCCTTGGCACAGCCAAGCTGTTTTTCCTTTACTCCACTTGCTTTGAAAGGTGTTATAAAATAATAATGTGTATAATTTACAGTTATGAATTAATTATGGTAGGAGAAACAATCACCAAATTCCTGTTCGGTTTATAAATTTTTTTCTCATGACATCCATTAAATGACTGAAATAAATTGCTAACACCAGTACACTTTTTATTTCTTGTGAGAGTTTTGTCTGTCTTTCTTATATAATCCTCAAGCATAAAACTAATGCATGCTCCATCTGACCATTCACTGAATCCACAAAATCAGTTGCAGGTCCTTGTTTTCTCTTGGACTCTTAAAGCAGAAAGTTAGTTCCAATGTCTGAGGCAATCAGCACAGCTATGATAGACAGCTCATCTCATTTGTGTTTGTCATTATACACAAAGGTACTGCAGAGACAACAAGATTTAATTTATCTATTTGAGAGAGAAAGAGAAAGAGAGAGAGAGAATCTTAACATAAAGAGAAAAATGCAGCATTTGGAAGAGATTCATTTTTCACTAGAATTGTTTGGAAGGCAGTGAGCTTGTATAATTCCTTAACGTAGAGCCAAACCACTCTGATATGCCATCCTTTTACCATTTATATCCTAAAATTGTTTTGTGTTGTACACTGGGATTATGGTGTATTGATTTTGTTATCATTCCTAGGGTCTTAATAGCCAAATCATTAAGGAAAATAATTAGCATGCTATGTATTTGTAAGTTACAAATTTAACCCTGGACACATTTATCTTTAAACAAATTGATGTTGGGTCTACAAAAGGATTATTTTGGGGTGACTTTAAAAACTGTCCTGCCTTTATGGTAGTCCCTGCTTATCTGTGGTTTGCTTTTAGTTACCATGATTGGTGTCAAAGTGTGAAAATGTTAAATGAGAAATAAACACAGAAATAAACACATCATAAATTTTAAATTATCTGTGACTCTAAATAGCATGATGAAATCTTCCCTTTCCAGCCCACCCAGGATGTGAATCATCCCTTTGTCCGGTGCATCTGTGCTGTATATGCTCCCCACCTGTTAGTCAATTAGTAGCTGTTTCAGTTATCAGAACTACTGTTGTGTATCATAGTGCTTGTGTTCAGGTAACCCTTACTAGCCTAATACTACATCACTTCATCTCATCACATAGGGATTGTATAGTCTCACATCCTCACAAGAAGAATAAGGGTGAGTACATTACAATAAGATATTTTGAGAGCAAGAGGGGAAAGAGCACATTCACATACCTTTTATTGCAGAACATTATTGTGATTGCTCTATTTTTATTATTAACTATTATTAATTTCTTACTGTGCCTAATTCATTAATTAAATTTTTTCATAGCTATGCATGTATAGAGAAAAGCATAGTATATATCAGATTTAATTCTATCTGCAGTTTTAGGCACCCACGTGGGGTCTTAAAATGTGTCCCCTGCAGATAAGAAGAAAGTACGGTAACTACACTTCTACAATATTATTTTGATTACAGTTTTACATCAGATGACATAGAAAACTCAATTCCTGGCATAATTCATGGTTTGAATTCTCAGTGGTATTTAAAAATTTGCCAGTTTACAAGTTCCACTATTCAAGCATTTGTCTACTTCCACAAAGATTATTTTGCTTTTTATGGTTCAAATATGACAACTTTTAGCAAGAGTTTTATGGGGAATCTAAAAATCATTTGTTTATTCATTGACTGGTAAATATGTATTATTTAGTGTGTAGTAGGTAGTGTTTGTATTTCTAGAAAAATTAAGCAATATGTGGCAAGAATGCTAAAAATATGGATGATCTTTGTTCCAACTTTTGTACTTTTAGAAATTTATCATAAAGAAGTAATAGATGTGCAGATAGATGTATGTACTTGAATGTTGATTGCCATGTGGAGAACAAAAGAATGGATGTGACTTAAATTGCCAGCAGTAGGGAAATAGTTGAAATAATTGTGGCCTATCCATATGATGAAATGTTTTTCAGCCATTAAAAATAAGAGTATTTAAGAATGTGGGAATTGCTTGGAATAGAATGTTAAATGAAAACATCAGGCTGCAAAATTATGTGTATAATATGTGATCCCAGATACGTACCAAACAAATCAAAAGTCTATCCATAGGAAATAAACAAAAACTAAAATATTACTTGTTTCCTCTAATATCTTGATTCCTTCTCACTTCTTTATTTCTTCCTATATATTACAAATTATCTATAGAAAATATGCATTATTTTTGTGATTAAAATTTTTTTTGATCAGTTAAAATTATTCAAGATGGTTTTTTAATTTCAAAGAATGGAGCACCTTTTATTGTAATCATTATTTTGTTTTGGTAAAATGAGATGCTTCAAATATAGACTGATGCTACACCATTATGGTGATGCCACAAAAAATTCTGGAGTGTTTTTTTGTTGTTATTGTTGTTTTGTTTTTGTTTTTTTGTTTTGGGGGAATACTGAGGATTGAACTCAGGGGCACTTGAGCACTAAACCACTCCCCATCCCTATTTTGTATTTTATTTAGAGACAGAGTCTTGATGAGCTGCTTAGGGCCTCCCTTTTGCTGAGGCTGGCTTTGAACTTGTGATCCTCCTGTCTCAGCATCCTGAGCCACTGAGATTACAGGCATGGGCCACTGCACCCAGCTTGGGTGTTGTTTTGCTTAAAATTTTTTAATTCTTTTTAGATATACTTGGCAGTAGAATATATTTGACATATTCTACATACATGGAGTATTATCTTATTCTAATTAGGATCCCATTCTTGTGATTATACACGATGTGGAGATTCACTGTGGTGTATACGTATATAAACGTAGGGAAGTTATTTGTGATTCATTCTAGTGTTTTTCCTATTCCTATCCCCCATCCCTTTTCTTCATTTCTCTTTGTCTAATCCATTGAACTTTTATTCTGCCTCCTTGACCCCCTTTTTGTGTCTCAGCATCCACATATCAGAGAAAACATTCAACCTTTGGTTTTGGAGTGTTCTTTTTTTTAATTTTTAATTTTTTAAATTTGTTCTTAATCAAAGGAAACGTATCAAGGAATGAGGGGAAACATCACTTATTCTTCAAGGACCAGCCTAAAGGGAAACTCTCCTGGAATTTTCTCTGCACCCTGCCCTGGCATCCCCATCACAAATCCTGTGTAGCCATATGTTACCTGTATTGTGATTATCCATTTCTTTTCCCTCCTGTATTGTTCTAGGGCCAAGCACATACTTGGTTTATAGCACTCAGAAAAATACTGAATGCATGAATGCAAAATGAATAATTAAATACCAATATTATTTAGTCACCTTCTGAAACCCCTAATACCCAAGCAAACTGAAGCTGGTAAGTTGGACTTGATAGAGTGATAGCTCAAGAGAGGAGCCACTTAAGTCAGGAATGTGGGATGGAAGGTGTCATTACAACCTCCATGAATGTTGTTCATTACTTTCCCTACCTTGTTCTCCTTGGTTGGCTTAGGGCATTACCTATGTTAACCTTTACACTTTCTAAATAAGAACTGTTCAGCAGAAAGGAGGCAGCCTGCTATATATTCCTGCATTATTTGACCCTGAGCTCTGGTAGAGCTGATCCACTTCTACACACTGAACTGCCTTTTTAGGTGTGGGTGCAAGGCTGCTGGGGTCCTCTGACCTCAAAAGCCCAATAATAACAGAACAACCATATAGTAAAATATGTTGGGGAGAGAGACTATTATTTCTTATGTGGCTACACTAAAGATGAGTGATGGGGCTAGAAGTAGGGGCCTTACTGACAAACAACTTACCCTGTGAGGGCTCTGGCTGCTCTCAGTCCTTGAGAAAATGGCTGGAACACAGGACTCTTTCTATTAAGTGCAAATTCCATTCCTATGGTGTAGGACTGATTGATAGGACACAGGTCACATTCTGGTGTCCAATGCCATGCCCACAATTCCTGTTGGAATTAGTGGGAGCTGTGGGTTCACAAGCTGAGGGCAGTCTGGTAGTCTGGTTTCCTTGAATAAAGTATTGTGTGTGTGTGTGTGTGTGTGTGTGTGTGTGTGTGTGTGTGTGTGAGAGAGAGAGAGAGAGAGAGAGAGAGAGAGAGAGAATGAATGAATGAATTGGCCTTCTCCAAGGGAAAAGACTAAGGACATCACTGTCTATACTGGGAAGGCCTTTTCTTTGCTGTTATGAATTGCTCTACTGATAGAAAGAATTAACAAGTACTCCATCTGTCATAAATCCCACTTAATATTCATACTTGAAATAAACTGAGTTCTTACCCTAATCTGGCTGGCTGACTGTTAACTTCTCAGCCCCAGGGAAAGAATTATTCCAATGGAATCTCTTCCAGATATTTGGAGAGAAGAGAGTAGAGGTGGAGAAAATGAAAAGGCTGATTCTGCCTTCCAACAAGATTAATTAATGCCACTGCCTTGAATTGCTTTGTGGCAAGTGGCTCATCCTGGTTTTCTGAAGCATCTACCTCCACTCAACATAGGCCATTCAAGGTCACCATGACTGGCCATCTCTCTGTATTGTCTCTCCTTACCCTCAAGTAAAGCTCAGTTTCTATTTGGTTTCCTGATAAGGCTGCTTTTTCGGCAGGGAGTTCTGAAAGACTCTTCTCTTTGATATTCAGTATTCTAAACTATTGCCAGAAAGCTAGTTGTATTGTCCAGACACAGGCTGATTGTGTTTTCTCTTTTATATAGGGACTCTTCACGAAGGATGACAGAAAATTCACTTTTATGATTTGACAAAACCAAGCTGAGAGTAGATGTGTTAGCAGTACTCTCAGCCACTGCAGGACCAAAAAAAACTGTCTCAGGTGAGTCCCACCTTCTTACTTCAAGGTGAACCTGAGTACCCAAACCCATTCTCTTAATTAGTATAATTTTATAATAAATTTTGATATAAATGCAAATAAATGCCTGTGACTTATTCTTCTTTAAAATTATTTCAGATATTCTTGTTCTTTTGCTTTTACATAATGAATTTAAAATCATATTGTCAAATTCCAATCAAAATTACTTTTGGTTGGATTACACTTTTACTAAATTTATAGATTAATTTGGAGAGTTGTCCCCTGTAAAATATTGAATCCTCCATCACATGGTGTTCTTTCTATTCATTTGGTCTTTTGTTCATATCTTTCCAGAAATTTTCATAATTTCCTCCATTAAGGTCTTATGCATTACTATTCTAGTGTATAATTCAGTGCCTGGCACATTGTAGATACTCAGTTAATTCTTATTAAATGAATACATTTTGTTGCTATTGTGAATGGAATAAAAGTGAAATAAATTCTTCTATATTGATCTTTGGTCTAGGAATCTTTCTGATGTATTTTTCGATTCTAATATGAATTCTATATAGATAACAACATTGTCTGAAAATCAGAGGTTTTTTATTCTTTCCAATTCTTACACATTTAATTTTCTTTATTAACTTCTTTTACTTGGAATAATCTCCAATACCTAGTTGAATTATAGGGCTAACCATTTCTTGTCCTGAATTTAATGGAAAATTTAAGTCACTGTAATAATATGTCTGCTTTTAATAGATGCCCATTATCAGATTAAAGAAGTTCCCTCACATGACTAGTGTTCTAAATAAGTGCATTTTTAAAAATCATGAGTGAGTTTCAAATCTGACTAAATTCTTTAAAAAGTTTGCTTAATTAGATGTGCTAATAATTTATTAGTATTTTCAGGATTACAGTGTTCATTCTTTATTATTTACACACGTTCACAGATGTAGTACACACATGTACTACATATGTGTAGATGTAGTACAGAAGGGAATATGGCAAAATGGCTAAAAACATAGGCTCTGAAATGAGACTAGTGTTCTGCCATTTCATTTATTACATTGGGCATGTTACACTCTCTATGCCTCAGTTTCTTTGCTTCCAAATGGAGTTACCAATTATATCCACCACATTGTGGTGTTCTGGAAGAAACTAAATGAAATAATCTAAAACTCTGAGAACAGTTCTTAGTGCCTTGTTGAACATGTCAGCTGCTGTTCTTGTATTACTATTGTTTTTCAGATTCTTGGTATCAAGATTATTATAGTAACTAAAAGGAGATTGAAATAGTTCTCTTTAATTTTCTTGTAGAATTTATGTAAAATTAGGATTTTTGTGTTCATTGAAATTGTAGTAATACTCATTAGTAAAAATCATCTGGCCCTGGGAATCTACTTGGAATTTTTTTTGGGGAGAGGGGACTGATCTTGAAGAATGTTGGTATCTTGATTACTTTTTGTGTCAATATTGGCAAGTTTATCTAAAAACTACAAAATTTGGGTTTATAGCAGTCACTTAAGACTTTTTTAAACCTCTGTTTCACCTGATTTCAAATGATGATCTCCTTTCTCATCCTATCATTAAAAAAATGTGTACCATCTCTTTTTCTTGACAAGTCGTAACCAGAAAATCATCCATTTGATTCACCATTTTAGGAAAAAACTCAGTTTTATTATCCCATTCTATTATTTCCTTATTTCTTCCCCTTACTTTCTTTGAGTTCTGTTTTTCCCTTTCTAACATCTTGAACTGAATGCTTAGCTCACTGCTATGGTTTGGATATGGCTTGAGTGTGGTGGAAGCTTAGTCTCCGATGTGCTGGTGGTGGGAACTGGTGGAAGCTGGAGGAGGTGGGACCTAGTGGAAGGTGGTTATGTCATTGGGCATTCTGTCCTTGGAAAGAATTAATGTTCTCAAGAGTCCCCAAGTAGATTCCCTCAAGAGTGGGTTGTTATACAAAGAGCAAGCCTAGTTCCTGAATCTCTCTGGTTTACCATGTTGCCTTGTGACCTCTTCTGCATGTGGCCATTTCCCTTTTCATTTCTCCACTGTGTTGTTGTGTTGCAGTCAGGGGTCCCTTTCCAGGATGCCAACAGGTACTCTTGAACATCTGTGAGCTAAGTAGATATCTTTTCATTATAAAGCACTGTCTTGTAGTACTGATTTTATGTGCCTGGCCTGTGTCACTTAGCATAATGTCCCTCAGGTTCATCTATGTTGTCACAAATGGCAGGATTTTCTTTCTTTTTAAGGTTCAGTGTTACTATATTAGTGTATATATGCCTATGTGCGTATTTATATGTGGAATTTATAAAAAGAAAGGGTTTATTTTTTCCATTTTTAATTGGTGCATTATCTTTGTATGTAGGTGGGATTCATTCTTACATATTCATACATGCACACAATATAACAATATAACTTGGCCAATATCATTACCCAATATTTCTCTTTTCTCTCCTTTCCTCTCTCCTCCTGGTTCCTTTTCTCTATCCTACTGATCCTCCTTCAATTTTCATGAGATTGCCCCACTTTTCCTTTTTTCTTTCTGGTTTCTACATGTGAGAGAAAACATACAACCCATGAGTGATAAGATTTACTTAATTCACAGATTTGGAGGCTGAAAGTCCAAATGACCTATCACAGGCACAGCAGTCATACTCCGCTATGCCACCTCATGGTGGGGATGGCAGTGATGGCTGAGCCTGTATGAGCCAGTGATTACACATTGTGGGGTGGGGAGTGTGGCCATATTCAGGCTTTTGTAACAGCCCTCTTACAACAACTATTAAAGGAAGCTCAGGAGAACTACCTTTTGACTATGTGCCTACTATGACCTAAGGACCTCCCACTGGGCCCTCCTCCTGAAGTCTCCACCATCACAAAATAGTGCCACACAGGAGACCAAGCCTTTGCTATATGAGCCATTGGGGCACATTCAACCTCCAAGCCATAGCACTCACATTTTCTTCATCCATTTATCTGAGCACTTTCACTTTTTGAGCTCAAGTCTTCTTCCATTTTCATGTTGTTGTGACTGCTGTTTTCATCTATCTTCTTCTAACTTCCCTGTTAGGTGTTCATATTATTATGCTTTGTTTGCAGTCAATTTTTATTCACACTTATTACCTGTACATTGGTATTTGTGTTTGTCATTGCATCTTACCCCTTTGTTCTGGATAAAATTTCCTGTTTTTTTTTCAGGTAAGAGAACTTTATTGTAAGTGAAAGCAAGGTGAAATAAAGTAAAGGCAAAGCGAGGCTTAAGCAGAGGGCACTCTCCAGAAGGAGTGGGCCATCTCTGAGCAGAAAACGACAGAGAAGACAAAGTTATCTCCAAATTTATTACTGTTTGATGTTTACCAGGAGAACTAGGGACCACCTTCTGTACTCTTTGCCAATCAGATGTTTAGCTTCTCCTTCATGTCAGGCAGTGGAGTTTTTGACTTTAGTTCATCCTCTCTGGAATTGTCATGGTGGTCATCCTATGTAGGGAGGCTTCATCGACAAGTCAATCCCATATTAATGTGGGCACTAGGGTCAATAACTGTTTGGATGTTACCTTAGTGCACCTGTGCTACTAAAGGAATCTTCCTTCCTTGATGAGCAGAGACACCTATAGCCATAATTCCTAGCTTCACATCAACATCATATGCATATGGGTCCTGTTAAGAGTTAATCCCCTTAATCCTTTTCTTTTGATGTATTTTTCCATTAGCTCTTTTACTTCTGTTTATTTTCTACAAATTAACTACCACCCTTTGCTTTCTCATCTACTTCCAAAGTAGTTTAAAGAAGACCCTAAAGTAATTTAAAGAACACTTGTGACCTTGTCTTGCATTGCACTGCTCATTACTAGCTACTACCTAACATTCCCCCCTCAAGGACTGAAGACCCTGAATCATTCATGGAATAAGGGGTGATGAAGTCAAATCATGAGTTACTTCCTGCTGATTAGGAGCGTAGGCCCATACAGTAGATATCTCCAATCCTTGATGTCAGTGAAATGCTTCATATTGTGAGTAAGGTCTATCCAGGGGACCATGGTAAATCTCTTGTTTAGTAGAGACATAGTATAAAGCCATCTGGGAAGTGGATATGCCAGTGTTGCAGAACATTTAGACAAGTCCTGTCATTCCCTGAGTTCTAACTGAGCTTAGAGGGCAACGGCCAAATTTCCTTCTTAGTGAGGTATATTTTTCAATAGGTAATTCACTGAGAATCTGTGAATGATAAATTC
>PVHX01012425.1:45978-59376 GCA_004024805.1 Geosciurus inauris
TTTTTTTTTTTTTTTTTTTTTTTTTGGTACTGGGAATTGAACTCAGGGGCACTCGACCACTGAGCCACATCCCCAGCCCTATTTTGTGTTTTATGTAGAGACAGAGTCTTACTGAGTTACTGAGGCCTCACCTTTGCTGAGGCTGGCTTTGAACTCGCAATTCTCCTGTATCAGCCTCCCTAAGTGCTGGGATTACAGGCTTGCGCCACTGCACCCGGCTAAAAGCTCAATTTTTATTTATCCTGTTCAGCATTTGTTATGTTTTCATTTTGAGAAATTATGCATCATTCAATTCTGGAAAAACCTTAGCCATTGTCTTTGAAATGCTACATTACTCATTCTCTTTATTTCTTTCTGGGCACATATTTTTGCAACTTCATACTCTAACCTTCATATCTCTTAAGTAATTTCACATTTCTTATCTGTGTTAGTCAGTTTTCTGTTGTTATAACAAATACCTGTGATAAATCACCTTAAAAAAAGGAAAGATTTATTTTGGCTCCCAGTTCCATGGTTGATTGGCTGTGTTGCTTTTGGGCCTGTAGCAAAGCAGCGCATCATGGTAGAAGTCCATGTTAGAAGAAACTGCTCACCTCATGGCAGCTGAGAATGAAAGAGAGAGATGGGAAGGGGCCAGGATCTCAATATCCCCTTCAAGGGCACGTACCCGGTGACTGACTTTCTCCCCCTGGGCCTCACTTCCTAAAGGTCTCACTATCTCTCAGTAGCACCCTAGGCTGAAGACCAAGCCTTCAATACACAGGCCTCTGGAGGACATTCAAAAACATCCTTTTATCTTTCTTTGCTATATTTTGCATACTTTATTTAGATCTAGTTTTTATTTATCTTTAACTGTAATCCTCCACACACTTTGAGCTTCTAATTTTAAACACTACTTTTTATTCCTAAAAATTCTGTTTTTTACAACGTGTCTTTTTCATGCTTTTAATTTATTATTTTGATTTTTTAAAAATGACTTTATCATGTAAAATATACTAGTAAGTTTTAGTCTGTTTCAGTTCTATTCTCTCCTATTACTATGAATGACAATTTTCCTATATGTTGTATCTGTTGACATTCTTCCTTGGTAGTTTATCCTGTTTTTTGTGCATGATAATGCTTTAGTTTGAGTTCATTATCAGCAGTTTTCTTTTTTTTTTCTTGTGGGATTTATGTGTATCTCATTGGTTTTAGTGTCTCTACGTGAAATAACTAAAACATAATTTCAGGAAAGTTTAATATTTCTTGCTGTAGGAGTCCTGATTGCAACAATGAGAAGAAGAGCTAGTAGCAAACAAGAAACAAATTTCAAATGAGAGAGGATAAAATGGATGGAGTAAGATCCTGGAGAAGGTGAGAAACTGGAAAATGAGAATCCTGGGTATAACTCTATCAAGCTGAGGGGATATATTGTATACATGGTATCAAAATTGGCATTTAGATAAATAAGTGCTTATAAATTAAAATTTAAATGAGACATAGATCCAAATACCTTTTAGTTCATGTGACCTAAAAAGTTTAATTTAAAGTATATAAACAGTTGTGAGTAAAGATGTTTTTAAAATTACTAACTCACAAGTTTTTCTAGGTGGTTAACAAAGTGGTAATGTCTATAAAATGTCTAAAATATAATATCCATTGCTTTTAAGGATCTTTCTTCAACAAGAAAGAGATGGCTAGTGCTATTCACTACACTTGCCTAATATCTTGGTTTTTATAGCTAGAAATAAATAAATTGGATTTAACATCAATGGGATTAATAATAAATATGTTTGTTAGAAATATCTGATTAATTTACAAAGTTAAAGTGCTAAAACATCAAGTGCTAAAGATAGAATCAAATACTCTTAACTTCTTAAATTCCATTAAGATAATATATTTAAACATTATATGTGTTTTCATAAATTGGTAAATGAAAAAAAGGTTTAAGATTGCTTTGTGTGTGTGTCTTCACAAAACAAGGTGACTAAGAGTTAAGATTCTCTCAGGCATAATTTATATACAAAGAATATAAGAGGTTTCAATTGAGTTTCAATTATTGTACCATAAAAACATAAAAGTATTTCATCTTATTAATGTGGAGTAATTTGTCTAAATTCAGAAATTTTATAAGGGTTGTTTCAGAATGTGGATTTTTAAAAAGGGTCAACAGCTAGAAAAGATATAAGAAGATTCTAGGTATGGAAATATATTTTAAAATTGAATGTAAAAGGAAAAAGAAATGTTTCTGGATGAGAAAGTCTTTGTGTGGTAAAGTAAAAAGTTATAGAATGTCTAAGTAAGTTGCAGAGGCTTATAGAGGGTAAATTTCAAAAAGTTTGTATGTAACTAAATTGATTATATATAATTAGCAGTTAAAGCTTTCAAGATTTTTCCCTAAGGTCAAATATTAATGTACTGATATAAGCTAAAGTTTAATCCTCTATGGGTTAAAGTAACACAGATTTCTTAAAACATTAATCTTCTCTTATCTATCAAGATAACTTCTTGTGTCTGTTAAGTTTTATTCTTTAGAGCAACTAGTCTTAAAGGAATTAAGATTTGTACAGCTCTGGTTAAACAACTGTTATTTTAAGAGTATTACACTGCATTCCAGATTCTGAACTTTTCTTTTAAAGCTAGACATGGTTAATATATTCACATCAATACAGTTGTGGTGCTGTTACTGACCTCTTTGTATACTAAATGTATTCATATCTTACAAGTATACAAGTATTTAAAGTATAAGATTTAAAAGAACATTTTACCAAGCTGTTCTTTAAACTAACATTTAAAGTAAAGGTTTGGGATTATAAAAATTATGTTTCTTAGTTCATAGCTATTATACAAATGAAATATGTTTTTACTATTGTTGATTTCATTTTGTATTTTCCTTGTAAACTTTAACTGTTATCTGTTAGTGCCTCAGGGAAGTATAACAACCTGAGTTAATCTGAGATAATAGACCATCATCTATAGGACAGACAGGATGTAAGGCTAACTCCCAGTACTAATATAGACCCCAATTAAATAGAAGGGGTAAACAACTGCAAAGTTATATATATTAAAGTTAAAACCCAGTATTCTTATTTTAAGACTGGTGAAACTGGCTTGCTGGATGTTTAAGACCAAAATTTGGAGATTAAAGTTAAGGAAATAAACATTGATGTGGCTGCATCACTGTAGTATGCTGATTTTAAGACCTTTGGGTATAAACTGAGGAGTGGGATAGCTGTGTCAAATAGTGGTTCCATTCCAAGTTTTCTGAGGATCTCCATACCGTTTCCCATAATGGTTGCACCAATTTGCATTCCCACTAGTAATGTATGAGTGTACCACTTTCCCCACATCCTTGCCAACATTTATTGTTGTTTGTATTCTTGATAACTTCCATTCTGACTGGGATGAAATGAAATCTTAGAATAGTTTTGATTTGCATTTCTCTAATTGCTAGAGATATTGAACATTTTTTCATATATTTGTTGATTGTATTTCTGTAGCAGCTCAACTTGTAATAGCTAAACTATGGAACCAACCTAGGTGCCCTTCAATGGATGAATGGATAAAAAAAGTGTGATTATTCTTCTTAAAGAAGAATTAAATTATGGCATTTGCCAGTAAATGGATGGAGCTGGAGAATATCATGCTAAATGAAATAAGCCAATCTCAAAAAAGCAAAGGCCAAATGTTTTCTCAAATATGCAGATGCTAATTTACAGTAAAGGAGGGTTCAGACTAGGGAAGAATAGTTAGTATAGGTAGAGGGGAGTGTAGGGAGAGGAGAGGGCTTGGGGTAGGAAGGGTAGTAGAATGAATCAGACATTATTACCCTATGTACATATATATCTGTATTACCAGTGAGATTCTGCATCATGTACAACCAGAAGAATGAGAAATTACACTCCATCTATATATTATGTATCAAAGTGCATTCTACTGTCATATATAAATAATTAGAACAAATAAAAACATGAATAAAAATGATTTTGTCTTAAAAATAAAATAGCTAAAAATAAAAAATAAAGTTAAGTAAATAAAAGGGTCAAGAAAGAAAATAGACAATATTTGGCTCTTGCACTCTGAGTCAGCTTGAACTCAGGGAACAAGGAGTCTTCTCTAAGGGCTTTTCAACTCTGGGCCACATTACCTCCCAGTTGGGGGTGATTAATGAGACCCTGGAGAACAGAAAGCTGACCAGTGCACATGCTGCAAAGAGGAGCGTCACTGGAGAAAGGAGACATCCCTGATGCTTCCAAGGAAAGCCACATGGTCAAGGAGACCCTTATACATTCTGGTAGATGGTACTAAAGGAGCTAAAAGGCTGCTTCCAAGTTCCTAAGAGTGAACCCCCTGAGACTCAGCTGACACTTAACAATAGATAGGAACAATGTTGATTTGAACAGCTTGGCCTTATACACCTAGCAAAACAAGATATAACCAAAGCACAGCTATACCTGGGCATTTAAAAGAAAGGAAATATTTCTTTTAATGTAATTTAATATGCATACTTGTGTTAGCCCTACCTAGAGCAAATAAGACTGGAGGCTACAAAAGAGAGATTCTTAGACAGGAGTGCCTGATAACTGTCAAAAGAAACTATCAGAGTTAGCAGATTTTTTCGTTAATAGTCAACTTAAGGCCTACAAATCTTCCTAACCTCCTACACAGATAGGCTTGATCTGTGTTTGCTAATATGATTGTCTGGCCCTAAGTGACAAAAATAAATGGATCTCTACTAAACTCAGAGGTTATGCCAATAAAAAGATATTTTACAAAAATCAGATGGCATTATATATCTTAACTACATCTTATAAGGGCATCTATGACATTATAAAAACCAAGTTCTATGCTTACACTTCTGACAACTCTGACAATGTTAAAGATTTACATTCCCAAATAAAAACCTGGTCCTCACTGGCCTTGTTATGGGAACAGCTTCTTAGCTCTTGCACATCCTGGTGAGAGATTAATGGTTTCTACCATCATCATGATATTCATTGACATGTTTCAGATGGTTTGACATTTATTTTGTATTAATCTCATTCTAGTACTCATGTCTTTTTGTTTCTCTCATAGAAACACCTCTCTCAGATGACTTTTCAACCTGTTCTTTTTGAACCAGACTTTTGCCACAGACCCCTTGACTGACCCAAAACATTCCTAAAAGGGAAACCTAAACTGCCTCTCAGTTCAAGACATCCAGAGCAGTCATCATCCATTTTCCCTTCTAACAGTAAGGGTTCTGTTCTCAGAGGGGGGTATTGAGGCCAGCGGACAAAAGGACAGTCAGTATAAGTAATGAATCATTGGGAAGATGGGAGCTAGTTCCAAAGGAAAGGAAATAAAATGCTAATACCTTCAAACCCCTTCCCCCTTCTCCACCTGTTGCCAAGGTTACCTGCCTTCAGAGAATTCTTCCTCCTTACAAGGAGTTCTTTTTTTTTTTTTTAATTATTTTTTAGTTATACATGGACACAGTGTCTTTATTTTCTTTTACTTATTTTTATGTGGTGCTGAGGATCGAACCCAGTGCCTCAAATGTGCAAGGCAAGCGCTCTGCCACTGAGCCACAACCTCAGCCCCTACAAGGAGTTCTTAATGAATGGATGGGTCCTGGGCTGCTACTTTCCTGCCTGTACCCCTGAGTGACTTCCTTCAGCCCTTGGATCACTCCACCTTTTGGCCCACCTTTTGATCACTAGTGACATAGGCAGGATGGAGGAGGAGAGAGCATGAAAACAAAGGAAATCTAAAATGTATAAAAGGGGCAGGAAGCCGGGCACGGTGGCGCAAGCCTGTAATTCCAGCACTTAGGGAGGCTGAGACAGGAGAATTGCGAATTCAAAGCCAGCCTCAGGAAAGCAACTCAGTGAGATCCTGTCTCTACATAAAACCCAAAATAGGGCTGGGGATGTGGCTCAGTGGTCGAGTGCCCCTGAGTTCAATCTCCAGTAAAAAAAAAAAAAAAAAAAAGAGTGGGGGGTGCAGGACACCTCTGCTTCTTCAGACACCCAGCTCTTGGAGCGCCTTCTCTTTGGAGAAGTCTATATCTGTTCTATCCTTTAAATGAAACTTCCCTTCTACGCTTGCTTGGCATTTCTCGGTTGTTCAGTCTTCACATCCGAGGAAATGGGACTCGGCCCTGATTCTCATCACGAGTATCACAGCCACAGGAGGCACTTTGGGAATGAACAATTCAAAGATTCTTTTAAAAGCCTGTTTAAATCATTTCTGATGTAGTTCAGGCTGGATAGGGGGCAAAAGAAGCTAGAAAGACACTGATGAATGAGGAGACAAGAGAAGGATCTAGAAATGGAGGCCCAGTCAAGGTGAGGAAAGATTTAGTAAGAATGAGAGAGCTCTGGGGTGAGAGGTGAAGGAGGGTTAGGTCAGAAGGAGGAATTTTCCAGACTGAGGTCTTGGCAAGAGAGTAGTTCTCAGGGCTGAGCATACCAATAATTACTCGTGTGTTGGTTATTTCCTATATACTTGCTATCTGGAAGAAACTTTAGTGCAGCATGGAGGCCTCTCAATTCCAATTTCACCTTATAAAAAGTGAGAATAACCAGTCTCCTACATTTTTTTAAAAAGTAAATATTAAATGCTCAGGAATTCAAAAGGTCTCTAGGGATTGGGAAATTTTGTCTAAAATTTTTAGATTCTAAAGCTGCCAGAGAGCCTATCATGGCAACTATTTCCACATCCCTTGAGCTTTTGTGCCCTGTTCCTTCATGCCTTTGCCCGTGACACCTGGCACCTCTGTCTTCTGGTTGAGGTCTGCATCTGGGGTGTGCTGCAGATGACATAGCCACTATCCTTGAGTAGCCCCTCCTCATCACCCCTCAGCCATGATGTTTATTTTCCTTGGTGAGCTACCCACCACCTCTGCAGAGTGGTGACTGTCATTAGCAGCGCTGTGGCTTGGCTGTTTTTAGTACCAGCTGTGCTGGAATCTGTTCTCCCTTTCCATAGTCATGCGGCTGGCTCAGAGCTTCACCAGATTGCATTGGGCTTTGTGAGCCCCTGTCAGCAGTTCTCTCCTTTTGCCTTCTTGATATCAATTGTTTCTAAAAGGAGCAGAACTTCGTCACAGTCTGACTGAGATGTAAGAAGTCAGAACAACTCTTAACCTTTCCCTGTTAACTTGTGACTTCTACTTTACCCTGCAGAACTCTGAAGATATCGTCAGGGAGCAGATTCATAGGAAGAGATTGATCTAGCAGGAGGTCGGGATGGACCAAATTCCTCCATGTCCAATTTCGCTGCCCACTTGGAGGTGTGGAAGGGTCAGTTAATTGTGCCATGTCATTGGGACTGGCTTTGGCATCCAGTACTATGATGAATGCAGGAAAATGGGATTGCAATGATGGGATTGCATTAGCTCTCCAAAAAGTGATTATTTGAAAAATAGAGTGGAAAATAGAGTGGAAAAAAAAAAAAAAGGAAAGTTTTGATGTAGAAAGAAAGGTGGTGGAAGGTAGAAATAGAAACCACAGTGAAAGACCAAGCAAATGGATTGCCTCAGCTCTCCAGTGTCCCTGGACTACACTCCTGGCTCTGCCCTGGGTTTTCCATTCTTGCTGACATTTCCAAGTCATGAGTCAAAGGGACATATTTGAAGAGTCTTATGCTTTTGTTCAAATAAGAACAGCTCAGAGCCGCTCTGGGTGGAGGAGGATTTGCAGGTGCTGGAGGTGGGCAGGATGTGAGTTGAACAGCAAGGAAAGATGATATTGGTGAGGGTGGCCACTGCTTGTGAATTCCAGAGTTTCTCCATTTTAAAAGAAACTTTGGGGTTTTGGCTTATAAAGGACAGTTCAATGAGTCACTTCTGCTGAGCTGGAGTGGAAAATAGCTAGTTTTTGTTCTCTTATGATTTCAAAAAAGTCTGTAGGTGTGCAACCATAGATCTTATTTATTCCCTTTTCACTCTGCCTTTAAACAACTTAACCATTAGCAAAACTTCCTCATCCTCCAGGTGGATCACATTCTTTTTCTGTCTTTGGACCCCACAATAAACTTGGGAACTTTCCGGACACTTATTAGATGAGGAAGCTGTGTCTTGCCCCAAATCTTGTCCTTGTGACAAGATTCTCCAAATCTTATGACCAATCCCTGACCAAATTTATGTTTTCAGATAAACGGTGGCTTCATGTTTATGCATGTTCTAACACTTGACATGAATGTTTATCTTAAGGACTTTCTTTGTGGAGTTTGTTAGGGACTATCCTTACTTGTTCACTGCCGTAGTCTATGGCAGTGACTATGTTTTTGGTATTGTATTAATTTCAAGGCAACCATGATTTTATTTAATTTTGATAACCCTGTGAAGTAAGCCTTGTTATTATTATTGTTGGTGGTGGTTGCTAGAGGAATACAAAGAGGTTCAGAAAAATTAGGTAAGGTAACCCAGAATCATGAAGTTGGTAAGTGGCTGAGTCAGGATTTGAACCAGGTCTATCCTACCTCAAAACCTATGTATCTAACCAGTCTGCAAGGGACTCAGTCTGGAGTTCATACCCCTGCCACCCCCAAGTTCTATGTGAATTTTTTTGCATGTATATTTTACCAAGAAGTGGGATCACGGTCTCTATTGGACTTTTAAAGAGTTGTGATCCCACATAGGTTAGAAACACTGCACTAAACTATTACAGTCAGTGGATCAGTTAGAATATTTTTGGTTGCAAACAAAACCCAACTCGGATTGGCCATGTGTCAGTGCTCATATAGAGTTCAATCAGGATTCCTGCTTCCTTGCTCGGTAACCCTCCTGGCTTTACCCTCCTCTGGTATTTGCATTTGTCCTCAGGTTTCGCTCGCTGATAGCCCCATGCTTGCAACAGTTCCAGTTCAATGTCTGTTCACCACATGTTCCAGAAGGAGGGCATTTCTCTCCACTGCCCAACAGAACCTGTAGGCTACATTCTGACTGAACAACTAAGGTCAAGTGTGCTGTCCTGACCAACCATGGGGCTGAGGAATGCCATGCATTTATTAGGAGGCACACAGCTGGAAGAGTACAGTGTGGAGGTGGAATGGTGTGAGCACACCAAGACTGTATGGTCTTCATTGCTTCCATGGTAAAATGAAGAAACTAAAGCTCAGAGATCCCAAATAACAGATTCTGGCTTGCTCAGCAAGCCAGTGGGGGACACAAGATTCTTGTGCCTAATTCTGAAACCCATGCTCTCATTTGGAAACCTACAGTCTTAAAGAGGGTACAATTTTACTGGGTACCTTAGGTCACTTAAGACCTACCACTGGGACATGGGAGAAGGGTCATTCTTACCCAAACACCATGGTTGTTTCATAAGTCAGGGAATGGTATGGATGGTGGGGATCAATCCCACAATACCCAACATGGCAAGTATTCTCCACCAAGGGAAGATCTTAGAACAAACTCCTTATCTTAATGGGAGAAGATGAAGACAAATTCAGCCGCTGGTAGTAAGCTTTTTGGCATTTCATTGTTCTCTTTGATTTGAGGAGTTTAATATCCTGCTTTCTCCCCATCCCCAATCACAGCCTATTTAGTGAGGCAGGATGCCCCTACCAACTAAGAGATATTTCCTTTGAGATGCAGTTCTAATTAGAATCACTGCTTCTGAGAAACATTTGCATGGCCTGAGTGAAAGGCTTCTTTGGTATATTTTCCACTTGTTCAGGAGTATAGTGTCTCAGACGGAGTGGGTGGGTGGATTAGAGGAAGAACATTTGAAAATGAGAATGTGAGGGAAGACAGAAGTCTTTTTGTGAGAAACTAAGCAGAGTGATGACTGCATATGTCTGAAAATATAATTATCCTCTTTTGTTTGCTTGATAGAGTTTTGATAGATAGAATCTTGACAGCTCTGTTATGAAATGTTAAAATGTAATTTAGGTTAAAAAATCTTAATTATCTTAAATTATAGTCTGAAGTCATGTTCTAGGCTTTGATCCTTTTCTGTGTGGGACACAGCAGGGGCTGCAGGTGCAGCTAATCCAGCTGCTTTGTTTGCATAAAAGAATGGGGGAAAAAAGGTTGATTGACTCACTGGACACCTCTGTGGTATATATGTATGCACAGAGGGACACTAGCAGGATTTACCTCCTGCCCAGAAATTCCTACATGAGGCTTTTAAATTTAGAGCAGAGGGGCATTGTGGGTATTTCCATTCATTGAAGAATAAAGCCCAAGCTCCTTAGTGCAACATTCAGGCTCTTGAGGACCTGGTCTTAAACCTCTCTATTGGTCTCAGGGAGATGGATGGTGCACAGAGGAGAATGTGGGGTTTAGAGTTGGGGATGAGACTTACTTTCCCCACTGCCAGCTGAGCAAGTCAGGATTTGCTATTTGAGATACCTAAGCTTTAATTTTTTCAGTTCACCATGAAAGTGATGAAGACATACCATCTTGGTGTGTTCCTATCATTTCATTTCTTCTCTGAACCCTTCCAGCGATTTGTCTCCTTTCCGTTACTCAGACCCTTTCGTATATTCTGCTCTGTTTATTTCTCATGGCCTCTCTCTCTCTCCCACTCATGCCAGGGAGACTGAATGTTCATTGGAGACACAAGCTACATGTCTTTCCCGTCCCTCTTCATTTCCCCCATCCTAGGAGACTGATTGATAACATGGTTTAAATGCTGGGTACAACTTGCTAAAATGAGTGTTCCGCAACATTTCCATCATCCAATTTGGCCTTCTTAGCAAATGTCAATAGAAAGATAAAATAATAAAACTTCAGTGAATCACAAGGAGAGAGGAGTGGTGAGATAAGTCATTGCTTTGTAGGGTGAGTACTGGAGTCAGGTGCTCTGGTTTCAAATTCTGACCAACTGATGACTTTGGGCAAGTCATTCTGTGCCTCAGTTAGATGGGCAATGATGGAGATGGATTTGCATTGAGGCAAGTCTCATTCCAAACCCTGGGCTTCACCACCAACCTGCTGACTCCTCTACTCATGATATCTGTGCCCCAGTGGTACAGTATGACCCTGAGTCCATGTTCCCCATGAGGCTAGCCCTTCCCATCTGGGTGCTCCTCCAAGTCTATTGGATGGTGGTAAAAGTTAATGGAGTTTTGGACTTTAATACCTGTTTCTACCTGTTTCAAAGGGGGGATTATGATTTAAAAGAGGCTTAGTGAAGTTTCACAAATTCAGAAAGATGATTCCTCTAAGCTTGAGGTGAGTTGAAAGAGAATTCAGCACATGCCAATCTGCTCGATGCAATGTCATTGCTTAGGGCCTGCAAGGGTTCAGTATGAAACAGACGAAAAGTACCAGGTGCAAAAACAGGAAGGCATGCATTTCCTTCTTCTGTCGATGGGTGTCCTTACTCCCAGTTTTTCCAGAGACTCTTCCCATCTTCCACGGGGCCGCTGGCTCAGAATTCCTGCACACTTGCAAGAAAGCAAGAACCAGTTTTACCATAAACACATTGCACATGCTTCTTGTGAACTCCAGGGTGGAATCAAGCTCCAGAGAGGGAAAGAGAAAACAGTGAATTTTATTTTTCTTCAAACACTTCAAACTCCACTGGCTAGTCTCAGAGGAAATACCAACAGTGCTCTAGGGTATCTCTTGGGCCTGGGAACTCCCAGGAGCATTCCCTGCCTCAGGGGAAATCTCCAGAGGAAATTTCTCTCATTTAATTCAAGTGCTTCTTGAAGTAGAGATTCTAAAGATGCTTAGAGGACTATGGAAATAAGATCTCTCTCTCTTTGGAGCCTGTTGTTCAACATCTTTGGGGAAAAGTGTATTTGGAAGAAAAAAAGAAACTTACCTTTTTTTTAAAATTAGTAGTTGTTTACCCTATAAAATTCCCATGTAGAAGAAGGATAGGTGTTAATAAGGCTGCAGAAATTATTGTGGGAACCATCTGGCTTCAGGCCTCTGTGTACAATTTTCTAAGACACAGGATCACTCAACTTGGTTGCCCGCTGACATGCCCTACTGGGCTCTGTCCGGCCTTTTAGAAAGTTTTCCCTGTTTTCTTTCTTTTGACATGTGGGGCTGTAAATTTGAGAGCTTGTTGAGATGTCAGCCAAATGTGAAGCCAGATTCTGTGTACTGCTGCCTGTGTCATTTCCCAGACCTGAAGCCTTCAAAATAATCAGACATATAAGTACTTGAAAGGTCAAACAATGAAAACTGAGCTGAAGAAAGACTGCAGCAAGATGTGACAAGCCTCCTACAAATTATTCATAATTCCATTCTGATTCATAGCAGGAGTTAAAATAGCTTGCAAGCCCAGGACCGCAGCTGGTTAAGGGAGAGCACTGGTGTGTTTGTTTATTTCATCCAATGAGAGCAGGCCAAGTAGAGGCCTTGGAGAGGGAGATCCCTGCAGATAACAGTGATTTTTCAAGGCCAAATGGTCTTTTGGCTGGAGCTCTCGGAGATTTGGTAACCAGAGTTGGACTGAACCAGGGAAGAGGCTGAGACAAATCTCAGCCATCCACTAGCTGCCCAGATATTTGTGGAAGTGGTGGCCCTTTCTGTGCCTTCATCCCACCTATTGCAGATAGTCTCTGGAAAATAAGGTTCCCGTAGCCCAGTTTTTGGTCAGAGTAGAACTGATGAATTATCTACTTCCAAATTACTTAGAATACTTATTAAAGTGCACATTTCAGATCCCACCCCAGGCCCACTAAATCAGAAACTTTATCAGTGCAGCTAGGGAACCTGCTCTTCTAGAAAATACTCCTGTCTCTTTGTATTAGATGTTGAAATCCACTGCTGAAGCCTAATAGGCAAATGCTTTCCTGGGCTCTAGCATAATCTAAATGTTTATTTCAATAATAGAAGGATCAATCTATTATGATCCAGATTGGACATAGATGGGTGAGAATTTGATGTATATGAACAGACTTATGCACTGGTTCAAAAATGAATTCACAAGTGCTTACCAAGCACCTCTGTCAGAAAAGACAAGCTCAGTAATGTTGGTTGTGCCTGTTAACTTGTGATGTCACTAGTGAGAAATGCTCAGGCCATGTGGCAGGTACTTGGTCTCAAAGAACTTTCACTCTATGCAAATCTCTGAATCCTGTGAGGTAACTTATAATTAAGTACTGAATTACGGGAAAGTTAAATATTAGGTAAAAACTAAGGCCTGGCACAGTCAGGGAAGCTTCCTGGAGGAGACAGAGTATAAGATGGATTGTGAGGAGTTAGTGGATTTGGGGTCTTAAGAAAGCAGAGATGTTCTCAACAAGGGGAACATGACATTCAGAGGTCTAGAGGTAGAGGTGGGCTTAGAGACTGAGGGCCCAGTAAGAACACCACAGAGCCTGGAGCTAAGAGGCGTGCTGGAGGTGGGTAGGATGGACTGGGTTGTGAATTTTAGAAGCTACATAGAGGAATTTAAACAAGAAAAGGGAACATTTGAAGTTATTGAAAGTTGTTGAACAATAGGGATCATACTGTTGCATGGT